>JAJJWW010003357.1:0-21988 GCA_023531295.1 Papaver armeniacum
TATATAAAGCCCCTTTCTCCCCATCCTGCGCTTTATTCTTTCCTCTTTTCATACTAGCGGCAAAGAGAAACCGGCCTGTGTATGTCTTCGAGTACTTTTCTCTTTTTTTTTCTTTTCACGTAGGTGTAAACCTTAAGAGTAGGCGCTCCCACAATCCTTGCATATGATTTCTTGGCGTGCCTCTTGTAGAAAATATTGTATGTATGCAACCAAGGGAAATACCGCATATATTGTTTGAACCCGTAGGAAATATTGCATATATGAATTTTCGGTCCCGAAACAAATATTTGAACCCCGAAAGAAAATACTGCGTGTGTATTTTGAACCCGTAGAGGATGCTCCGTATATAATTCGAACCCGAAGAAAGATATCGAGACGCACTTGTACCCGTATAGAATGCCGCGTATATAGTCTCGAACCCGAAGAAAATACTGCGTGTATAGTCTTGAACCCGAATAAAATACTGTGTATATAATCTTGAACCCGAATAAAATACTGTGTATATAGTCTTGAACGCGAATAAAATACGTCCTCCTTCCCCTTTTTTTTTTTTTTTTTTTTGTTGGGTACGATTATGTGTCAGGGAGATAACTTCGTCTTTCTCCGTTTGTTTTGTGCAGATATCTTATTACCAAATTGTTATGAAGGAATTCGATAAGATGTTACCCGAATCAAATTTCACTGGTCGAAGGATGCTCATAATTCCAAACTGAACACGGATGATGAATTCTTCACTAGAGCCCTCGCCCGCTCGGGAAGAATCACCCGGAGTTTCGTGCCAATTTTGCTAACCGGTGGTGAGGATGAAAGGAAGACACGTTCGGTTTGCCCAGCAGAGCACCATTCGGGTTCTGTCTTCATAAAGGGGTGTATTCTTCTTCCAACATTGACTTCATGGATGTGTCAAAGCCCATTGCGTTCTTTTGATAGATGGGTTGAGTTCATGGTGAGCAAGGAGCATATAAATACCAACTTGACTCGAGCGCAGGTCATTGATGCTGTCAAGACTTCAGTAAATCTTCAGATTAGGAAGGATATCCCAGGCTTGGTTGCTTTCATCTCCAGATGGTGTTCGGACACCCATACAATCATATGTAGATGGGGCGAGATAACTTTCTCCTTGGAGAGTGTGGCTCTCTTGTCAATCTTCCAGAACTGGGAATCTTAAAATCCAATTATCTGAAAGTGAGGTGAAGATGCGGGATGACCTGGCCGCTAAGTTGGGGGATTTTGCTCGGAAAGACTCCATTGCGAAGTCGAAGGATTCTTCCCGGAAAGAGGATGAAAGGTGCCCTTACGGTTGGTGGATATCTCAATGGTTTCCGGACGAGTTGGAGCCTGAACAGAAAAGCAGTGATCTTCATGTCGCCGCATTTTTGGCTCTCTGGTTGTCCAGAGACATTTTTGATGACGGTTCTGGCAAGAAAGGAATAAGACCGGAGTTGTTAGCGATTGCTGTGAAGTTGGCAAAGGGTGAAGTTCTTCCCATTGGCAAGCTGTTCCTTGGTTCCCCGTATGTGCATCTGGATCACCTAGTTGCGAACATGCAAGTTTCAATGGTTTCATGGAAAGTGGATTCATATGTGCACGTTGCTTTTCTGCAAGTCTGGCTATGGGAGCACTTTGAGAAGTATGCTCCAAACCGCTTCCTTCGCTTCCCGTGAGTTGGGGTGGCTCCGGAATTCTTCGATGGGTGAACAGGCGTCCAAGAGTTGGCGTGAGCTTGGTTAGTTTTCTTGATAAGTTGCATGAAATCAATTTTCGTCCATGGGGGCCGGTCCATAAGTCAGTGACTCAAATTGACACTTTTTATTCTGCTCTGCTCATGTCTTTGTCTTCTGATGACGATTTGAGCGTCGGTGAAAACTGTTCATTCAAAGTCGCTTGCCCTCGGTTATATGTCGTCTTTCTTCGTGGGGTCTTTCCAGATAGCCGCTTACAATATTGACCGTGTCGTTTCGTTACATGGGTTTCGATCAAGGGGTGCCTCTTGTTTACCGGGCCGGTGATCCCTAAGGATTCATTGCGTGTCGCCCTTGACGCTCAGTGCCCTTTAAGCCGGGTATCCGTCTTTCCTTCTTTCAAATGGAAGAGTAACTTCGACGACCTTCGACTATAATGAGTTTTGGTGCGACGAGTTTACTATGATCCGAGATTTTGTGAATAACGTGGTGGAAAACGTTCGTTGCAAACCTTCCCAGCAGCTTGAAGGAGTATCCAATGTTGAGAGATCCCAAGCGAAAGTTTCCTAGCAATTCGGAAAGCCCCGAGCCAAGGAACGGAGACCGAAGAATCGTCTTCGGCGGGTTCCAGACGGTTTCACAAGATCCTCCCACGGCCCTTGTGTCTTTCGTTCTTCCCGATAACTGAGGTATGTGTCGCCTCTTCATTGGTTTGTCTCAAAACACGTGAATTTCGGCTGAGAATATGTGTCTTGTTTCCTTCGTGGCTTCGGTAGTGTTAATGCTTTCGCATTTGCTCTTGCACGTTGCCGTGGAGACGGCAATTTCTTCAAAGAACTCCAGCGGCATTGAGCCTTCTCATAGCGATGATGAGTCGAGAGAGAAGAAGGTTCAACAAGTGAGAGTGATTCCTCCGAAAGACCGGTTCTGTTTCGGGAAGTGGTTCGGTGAGTTTCGCACTTCTTTTCTTTTCTTTTTTGTTTCCTCTTTTGGGAAATATCCGACTCAAGTTCGCAGGAGGAATCCGTTTGGAGGATGATTCTGGGTAGAGCCGCATGAAAACTTGCCTTTGGTGACCACCGCCGGGTGACTTGGAGATGAGCGTTAGCCAATTCACGGCACATGGATGTGTTCAAACGGTGGATGATTCTCTCGATGGTTGTCGTCGTAGACATGGAAGAAGACCCTCTGCGAGTAGTGAGGCCAGGACAGGGCGCCATTTTTGATCCCCGTACTTGGTTCCTTATCCAGTCATGTGCTGGTTGGCGGCTTCACCGTGCCGACTAAGCATGAGGCGTTGTACACCAGAATATGGGAGAAGCACGGACATATGGCCACAACCAAGAAAGTCACTAGTCGATTTACGCTGGTTAAGCATGTGGAAGAGGCTTTATCTTCCATTGAGGACATGTGTGAGGTGACTGGTCACACCGTTTCTGAAGACGTTATTGCCGACTGGGAGCACCATCGCGACGTGTGCGTAGAAAAGGAGTTCAACACTTCGTGGTTTGTCGAAGGCCTTGCCGAGATCCCAAAGTTGAAAGATGCAGCAATCAAAAGCCTTTCCGCCGAGGAGATTGCACGACAGGAGATGGAACTCAAAAGCTTTCCAAGATGTTGACTATGAAGAAGCGACTCTTGAAGACGCGAAGTTGACTTTCTCCAAAAAAGAGCACTTCGTTGGATGATTTTCCTTGAACGTTTCTCCGTTAAACTTTCATTTAGGTTTTTTTTTTGAAAGACATATTGGATGTCTGGTTCAAAACTTGACCTTTGATAGACAGCTGGTAGCTTTTTAGGGTATTGGATTATTTCGGGATGAATGGTTTTGATAATATGACTCTGATTATGTTTTGGGAAAGGAATATTGCTTTTATGAAAGTTTATGCTAGCAATAGGCACAAGACTAGTAGTATGACGGTTTTACTAAGGACAAAGAAATAGATCGTATATCTTGTGCCGGTCTAAATTTACTCACTTCATAGGTTTTGTGAACACGCCCTCTCCGTGTAAAGGCGGCCTTGCCGGTAGCATCGCCGATTAGTCCCCAATTCCGGTAGCGTATTCTCCCGATAACCAAAGTTGTCGGGCAAATGGAGTCGGACCGAGTCACAAGTCCCCAATTGCCGGTAGCGTATTCTCGATAACCGGTTGTCCGGGCGCTTGAGTCGACCCGAGTCACAAGTCCCCAATTGCTGGTAGCATCTTTAACGAGTCCCCGTTTTCAAGTGTAGTTTTTCAACCGTAACCGGCAAATCCCGGTAGTTGAGTCGATCGAGTCGCCTTCCCTACCATCTTGACATCCGGGTCGAAGAACGAGATCGACAATCGACATTGTAGCCGATAGATCAATCCTCCCGCCGTGGTCGCCAATTATTTATGGGTAAAAATCGCTTCGCCGATTTCTAGAATTCGGTAGGTGAGTGAGAAACCGATTCAAACCCTAAACAAATGTGCTGCACGTGAGCACTTTATAGATTCGAGAGATCAATCTGTACAAGTCCGGCCTAAACCAAGAAATGGCCGTTCCAGACTTGCTTCAGTCACAAAGTGGAGGAGAAGGGTTGATTTGGGGAGGGAAGCAAAGAAAGGTGTTGAGACCAGAATAGTTCTGGGAGAGTAGTATCTCGACTTGTATCGTAAAAGTAAAAGCTTGGGAAGCTTGCAAGAGATGAAAGCTTTTTGGGAGAGCTTGCAAAGTTGCCTTTTCGAGAGTGTAGTATTTTTCTCCCGACTGAGACTTGTTCTCTCGTGGAAATAGTAAGACCTATTTATACAAGTCGAGATTTAAACGTACCCGACCTCATGAAGGAAGAGAGTAAAGGGTGAAATAATGGGAGGAGGTGGTAACTGGGATGGTGTTAATGGGTGAAAACGTTTTCACCATTATTTCCTCTTTTATTTGACCGCTTTATTCCTTTTCACGCTTTCTTAATGTGAGCGTAGTGTACGCCGCATGTCAGGACCGCCAAACCAAAACCCTAGAAAGCATCCCCGCTTTGTGTTGATGTCTCGAGTGTTGGTTGCATCTTGCGTGCAAGTGGTGCCGCTAGGGACGCATGTGGCATGTGCCAATGGCATGTGCGGAATGCCTTCGCTATGCGAGTTGCACCTCGAGCGTAAGTGGTAATGCCGAGCCGCTAGTGGCGTGTGTGGCATGTGACAACGGCATGTGCGGAATGCCTTGGTGGTAGGTTGCACGGTTTGCAAGTTAGGCTACCGCGTGTGTGTTTGGCATGTGCCAATGGCATGTGCGGAATGCCTTGGTGGTAGGTTGCACGGTTTGCAAGTTAGGCTACCAGCGTGTGTGTTTGGCATGTGCCAATGGCATGTGCGGAATGCCTTGGTGGTAGGTTGCACGGTTTGCAAGTTAGGCTACCGGTACAGTGTGTGTTTGGCATGTGCCAATGGCATGTGCGGAATGCCTTGGTGGTAGGTTGCACGGTTTGCAAGTTAGGTTACCAGCGTGTGTGTTTGGCATGTGCCAATGGCATGTACGGCCATGTTGACCTAGTTCAAGTCTTGCAAGCCTAGGGCGCTATATTTGGCGTGGGCCAAAGGCATAGCGCTTGGAAATATGGCCTGCGATACGTGTTGGCATGTGCCAATGGCACGCACGTGCCATGTTGACCTAGTTGCAAGTCTTGCAAGCCTAGGGCGCTATATTTGGCGTGGGCCAAAGGCATAGCGGCTTGGAAATATGGCTGCGATACGTGTTGGCATGTGCCAATGGCACGTACGGCCATCTTTGACCTAGTTGCAAGTCTTGCATGCCTAGGGCGCTATATTTGGCGGAGGCCAAAGGCATAGCGGCTTGGAAATATGGCCTGCGATACGTGTTGGCATGTGCCAATGGCACGTACGGCCATGTTGACCTAGTTGCATGTCTTGCAAGCCTAGGGCGCTATATTTGGCGTGGGCCAAAGGCATAGCGGCTTGGAAATATGGCATGCGATACGTGTTGGCATGTGCCAATGGCACGTACGGCCATCTGACCAAGTTGTAAGTCTTGCAAGCCTAGGGCGCTATATTTGGCGTGGGCCAACGGCATAGCGGCTTGGAAATATGGCTGCGATACGTGTTGGCATGTGCTAATGTCACGTACGGCCATGTTGACCTAGTTGCAAGTTTTGCAAGCCTAGGGCGCTATATTTGGCGTGGTCCAAAGGCATAGCGGCTTGGAAATATGGCCTCGGCGATACGTGTTGGCATGTGCCAATGGCACGCACGGCTATGTTGACCTAGTTGCAAGTCTTGCAAGCCTAGGGCGCTATATTTGGCGTGTGGGCCAAAGGCATAGCGGCTTGGAAATATGGCTCTGTGATACGTGTTGGCATGTGCCAATGGCACGTACGGCCATGTTGACCTAGTTGCAAGTTTTGCAGCCCTAGGGCGCTATATTTGGCGTGGGCCAAAGGCATAGCGGCTTGGAAATATGGCTCGCGATACGTGTTGGCATGTGCCAATGGCACGTACGGCCATGTTGACCTTAGTTGCAAGTCTTGCAAGCCTAGGGCGCTATATTTGGCATGGGCCAAAGGCATAGCGGCTTGGAAATATGGCCTGCGATACGTGTTGGCATGTGCCAATGGCACGTACGGCCATGTTGACCTAGTTGCGAGTCTTGCAAGCCTAGGGCGCTATATTTGGCGTGGGCCAAAGGCATAGCGGCTTGGAAATATGGCCTGCGATACGTGTTGGCATGTGCCAATGGCACGTACGGCCATGTTGACCTAGTTGCAAGTCTTGCAAGCCTAGGGCGCTATATTTGGCGTGGGCCAAAGGCATAGCGGCTTGGAAATATGGCCTGCGATACGTGTTGGCATGTGCCAATGGCACGCGACGGCCATGCCGACTAGTTGCAAGTCTTGCAAGCCTAGGCGCTATATTTGGCGTGGGCCAAAGGCATAACGGCTTGGAAATATGGCCGCGATACGTGTTGGCATGTGCCAATGGCACATACGGCCATGTTGACCTAGTTGCAAGTTTGCAAGCCTAGGGCGCTATATTTGGCGTGGGCCAAAGGCATAGCGGCTTGGAAATATGGCCCGCGATACGTGTTGGCATGTGCCAATGGCACGACGGCCATGTTGACCTAGTTGCAAGTCTTGCAAAGCCTAGGGCGCTATATTTGGCGTGGGCCAAAGGCATAGCGGCTTGGAAATATGGCTTGCATGAGATAAGTGTTGGCATGTGCCAATGGCACGTACGGCCATGTTGACCTAGTTGCAAGTTTTGCAAGCCTAGGGCGCTATATTTGGCGTGGGCCAAAGGCATAGCGGCTTGAAATATGGCTGCGATACGTGTTGGCATGTGCCAATGGCACGTACGGCCATGTTGACCTAGTTGCAAGTCTTGCAAGCCTAGGGCGCTATATTTGGCGTTGGCCAAAGGCATACGGCTTGGAAATATGGCTCATGATACGTGTTGGCATGTGCCAATGGCACGTACGGCCATGTTGACCTGGGGCTTTGCGAGTCTTATGAGCCTAGGGCGCTATATTTGGCGTGGGCCAAAGGCATAGCGGCTTGAAGTTTGGCATTGTTGCCATGGCGCAAGATGCGGCTTGGTTTAACATCATTTGCCATGGTGCTATGAGATGCCTTGGTTTGGCATTGTTGCCATGGCATAGCGGCTTGGTTTGGCATTGTTGCCATGGTTATGGCTTGGTTTGGCATTGTTTCCATGGTGCAAGATGCGCTTGGTTTGGCATTGTTCTTCGTGGAGCGCAGATGTCGGCTTGGTTTGGCATTGGGTGGTGCGCAAAGATGCGGCTTGGTTTGGCATTGTTGCCGTGGTGCGCAGATATGCGGCTTGGTTTGGCATTATTTGCCATGGTGCGCAAGAGATGCGGCTTGGTTTGGCATTGTTGCCATGGTGCGCAGTGGTGCGGCTTGGTTTTGGAATTAGGGTTCTCGTGTTGAAAACCCTAATCTAGTATTTTCAAAAAATACCCCTATTAATTGTTTACACTTGAGTTAAATGCTCTTAGTTAATGTGTTGCGGGTAGCACTAGGTCATGGGGTTTTACGATTTTACCCTTGTTTAAAAACCACCATCAACAAGCACAGACACTACGCTCACATTAAGAAAGCGTGAATAGGAATAAAGCGGTCAAATAAATGAGAAAATAATGGTGAAAACGTTTTCACCCATAAACACCATGCGGTTACCACCTCCTACCATTATTTCACCCTTTACTCTCTTCATTCATGAGGCCAGGGTACGTTTCAATCTCGACTTGTATAAATAGGTCTTACCTATTTCCACCGGACAACAAGTCTCGGTCGAGAGAAAATACAACACTCTCAGAAAATGCAACTTTGCAAGCTCTCCAAAAGCTTTCATCTCTTGCAAGCTTCCTAAGCTTTCACTTTCGATACAAGTCGAGACACTACTCTCCCGTAATTATTCTCGGTCTCAACACCTTTCTTTGCTTCCCTCCCCCAAATCAACCTTCTCCTCCACTTTGTGACCGAAGGAAGTCTGGAACGGCCATTTCTTGGTTTAGCCGGACTTGTACAGATTGATCTCTCGAATCTAGAAAGTGCTCACGTGCAACATATTTGTTTAGGGTTTAAACCAGTTTCTCACTCACCTACCGAATTTACCAAAACCGGCGGAAACGATTTTTACCCATAAACAATTGGCGACCACAGCGGGAGGTTCGATCTTTCGGTTACAATGTCAATTTTCAACCAGTGATCTCATTCTTTGACCCAGATGTCAAGATGGTAGAGGAAGGCGATCCACTCCGACTCGGCTACCTGACGACTCGATTATCAGTCATGACGCGACAAGGATGACTGGGACTTTCCACAACGGTGTTCCCGTGAGGATAGAAGTAGACGATCCACCCAAGGATCAATGGATCGGTTATCGACATCTCAAGAACGATGGGGACTTTCCACGACGGTGTTCCCCAGGAGGATAGGAATAGACGATCCGCCCAAGGATCAATGGCTCGGTTATCGACACCAAGAACGATCGGGACTTTCCACGACGGTGTTTCCCATAAAACTCGGTTGTGCACCCGGAAGGTTTCCTTTTCATCAAGAGACCTAAAAACCAAGTAAGTCCTACCTAGACAAGATACATGGTTCGCTCTTTCAAGTTTTCACGGGAATGATAAAACCAATAGCCATGTTATATTTCACCCCATGTCATCTACCAAACACACGGTTCCATGGTTTTCCGGGATGCTTGCAACACTTTCAATCATAACCAAGACAACATCATTTCCAAATACAATTCATTCCAAGAGAATAATCCAAAACCATCAAGAAGGACCTTCGAATGTTTCGACCAGAAACTTCTCGACCTCAGAGAAACCTTCAACGAACCAAAGAACGTTGAATTCAAAGTTTACACACATGTCACGATAGAACCTCCAGCTCGAGATTACATCCCCAGAAACGGTATGACCAGTCATGTTGCACATGTCGTCAATCGAAGACAAAGCTTCCTCCACCCGCTTACCAGACGCTTACCAGACGCGCATGCCGACAAGATACCGACGCGCATGCCGACGCGCATGCCAGGCACACATGCCACACGCGTATGCCAGCCCACAATACCACACCCCGCACTAACGGCTTGCATCCTTCCGCTAACATCTTGCGCCCTTCCAAAGACCATCTCCTCTCGCTCCACAACCAGCCAAAGCAGCGCCATCCTCACCCTTCGAAATAGTGCCATGGCTCGAGCACTCCGTGATCAAAACTATGCCATCTATGCGCGATACACTTATGATCACCAGAACCAGAGACGCTTCCGCCACCCAACATTTCTTCATGCACGATAGATCCAACCGTCACTAGAGACGCTACTCCACCATCAGGACAAGGTACTGGAAGAGCCGGAAGAAGCCTACCTTCTTTTACCACTGTTTATTTGATGAAAAGACAAAAGGCACTTCAACAGACGTGCGTTTATAGATGAAGAGGCTCGCGTTGCTCTTGAACGCCCAATAGAAGGGAATCAACAATCCAATTTCATCACACGTAAATATCATGAACGACTTCTCCAAAATCGAGGCAAAGTTATGTGAGATTCAATATTTCTCCAAGGCGTAGCGTCAAGGCATATTTGCATCCCTCAACCGCACTGCATCAGGAAAGCAGCTTTTCCAGCCAGGGAAGCCATTCCCAAACCTCAACCTCTCATGGAAAGAAGATCGATAGATGGAACTGGGGACTCCTAACCAATGTATTGTAACCGTCAAGGCTCTGAGAGTTTCAAGGCGCCGTTTTGACGTTCTTCCGGAAGTGGCTCCACTTCAACGTTCTCCGCAGCAGCGCTCCGCTTCAACGCTTGCTTTCAAAGAACCGCTCCGCTTCAACGTTCGCTCCAGCAGCCGCCTCGCTTCGGCGTTATCTCCATAAGCTGCAGCATTTGGCTCCTTAAGTTTCAACGTCCTCTCCAAGAACCGAAGCCGCTTCAACACCACTCCTTCTTGCAAAGGGTCGTGCCACCACGCTCCCCACGTCAAGGATCATGATCGCAGACCGCCCAACCTTCGTAGTCGCGGGCCACCTTTTGATCCACCCGCCATCCTCAAAACAACATGAATACATAATAACCGCGACCGAGTACTTTACCAATTGGGTTGAAGTTGTCCCGCCGAAAGGAACCACCGGAGCCACGATCGCATGCGTTCTTCAAGGAATACATCATCTGCCGTTTTGGCGTACCTAAACACGTCATCACCGACAACGGCACGCCTTTTGCTAACAAGCTAGTACAGGAACTACTTGAAAGGTACGACATTAAAATAAGTCTTCTCTACCATCTACTATCCCAGGGAAATGGGCAAGCCGAAAGTACCAACAAGACTCTGATCCGAATCCTCAGCCGAAACAGTACACGACAATCCCAGACCCGACACGAGCAATTTCCAATGGCTCTTCGGGCGTCAGAGCATCTCCTAGAAGCTCCACCGGCATGTCTCCCTACTCCCTCGTCCTACGGCACAGACGCGATCCTCCCAGCGGAAATCAAGATCCCGCTCGAGAATCGCCATGACAAGTGGACCTCGGTGGAATGAAGCCGAAACACTCAATGCCGTAATCGCAAAACTAGATATTATAGACTCCAAGGTCCCGAGCGGAGGAACATGCACAAGACAGAAACAGGATTTCCAGGGCGTACAACAGCCATGTAAAATCCAGGGTTTTTAAGGAAGGAGATCTGGTGCTAAAAACCGCCAAACACATCCAGCAAGATGCATCGTCACCGAAGTTTTCTCCCAAATGGGAAGGGTCGTACATGATCACTAAAGCGTATGACAGTGGTTACTACAAGATTATCAAAGAAGATGGGGGAAAGCTAGAGGCAGTCATCAACGGAAAGTGGCTTAAGGCATACTACGCCTAATCACTTCCCTGCAACATGCTACATCAAAAATAGAGGAGCCTTCAAACTTCGTGATACAAGTCACAAAAGCCCATCTAATAAATTATAATCCCTACAAAATATCATCTTTAATCGACCATGATATCTTTCAGTCCTACTCTTCAAGTCTCGACTTAACTCTTCAATCCTCGGAGACTCCAAGGCCAAAGCTTTCTCCTCTTCCAGCATGGCTTTTGTGGCAGGAATCACACCAGCAAGAATACCAGCTTTGTCGACCTTCACAATATCGAGACGATGCCGCAACCAGCTAATACTAAAATCCAAGGATTCACAGGTGGACATATTCTCCATCTCAGCAATCATTGGCAAAAGACAGTTCACTACGGAAACCAAGGCGGACGAACAACACTTCACTACGCTCCTGGTAGCGATATGACCGTATGTCTTCCATATCCTCGTATAAAGGACCACGAATTCTTTCCCGCACCAGAAGCCGCCAACATTCCGATAATTGGAGGAGAGACACCTCATACGAGTCCCAAACGACGAACCTGCATAGGGGTATTCATGACAAGAGAGCCCTAAATCTGCGTTCTCCAAGTCTGCAGCAGTCAACAAGGTTGGATTTGAAGGGAGGGGAACGACTAGGTCATCCTCGTCGATAACAGTAACGCATGCTCCAACGGGATATCTCTGCACAAAAGGAAAATTTTCCATTCATCAAACAAGCGGTAAAGCGTACGTCGGTCCACCAAAGAAGAAGAAAACATACCGGTATGATTTTCTTAACCCGAATAACCTTTGTTGGGATGCTCCTGCCGAAGTCGACCTCGCGCCTTCACACGGAGAACCTAGATGGTTAGAAGATGGTTCGTCTCGTGCGACATGACAAAGAGAGAAACTCAACAAGAAGAACCCTTTCTCAAACGAGGGAGATGATGCAATTACGTTGGGTATGAATACGGAACCTTAAAAGGGAAGGAAGCAATGAGGGACATAACGCTTCAGATTTTAGCATGGATAATGCCCCGATTGAAGCGCGCGCGTGAAGGAGGGCAAAACAAGGAAACTTTGCTATCTCGTAGAAACACCTACTCCCTCCTTGTTTATACTAGGTCCCGCCAGCCTAGCACAATCAGCTTCCCCACCTTGCGCCGGTCCCACCCAGCTAGCACGCTCAGTTTCCCAACTCACGCCCAACTTCCCAACGTCGCCCAAGTTGCACCGGTCCCACCAATTGCGCCAACTTCCCAATGACCCCACACGTCGCGCCAGCTAGCACACTCAGCTTCCCCACCTTGCGCCGGTCCCGCCAGCTAGCACGCTCAGTTTCCCAACTCACTCCCAACTTCCCAACGTTGCCCAAGTTCCACCGGTCCCACCAATTGTGCCAACTTCCCAATGACCGCCCAAGTCGCGCCAGCTAGCACACTCAGCTTCCCACCTTGCGCCGGTCCCGCCAGCCTAGCACGCTCAGTTTCCCAACTTACGCCCAACTTCCCAACGTCGCCCAAGTTCCACCGGCCCACCAATTGTGCCAACTTCCCAATGACCGCCCAAGTCGCACCAGCTAGCACACTCAGCTTTCCCACCTTGCGCCGGTCCCGCCAGCTAGCACGCTCACTTTCCCAACTCGCGCCAACTTCTCAATGCCGCCCAGCTTCCTGTCTCTCAATGATGTTGACTCCCCAATCGTGCCAGAGGCAAGGATTACAAATCCTATTTATAAAAAGTTCAGACAAGCCTCCTCAATTCTCTTTACGATTTGCTGATGATAGTTTGTCACCATCTTATGCTTACCTCGCAACAAAGCTCTGCTCCGAGCTAGCGGGGACTTAATGTTGATGGTGGTTTTTAAACAAAGGGTAAAATCGTAAAACCCCAAATAACCTAATGTCACTTTGGTGAAACATTTATTAGAACATTTAATGCATGTAGTCAGTAATTAATAGGGGGTATTTTTTAAAATTAGGGTTACAACGAACAAAACCCTAATTCCCTCCGTACTAATGGCAAATCACGCCAGCCACACCTAGCCCAAGCTAGCGCACCTGTGCCAATGGCAAATCATGCCGCCCACACCAAACGCCAAAGCATGCCAACCATGCTAGCCGCACCTCGTGCCAATGGCAAATCATGCTAGCCACACCAAACGCCGCCAAAGCATGCCAACCAAGCTAGCCGCACCTCTGTGCCTGCCAATGGCAAATCATGCCAGCCACACCTAGCCCAAGCTAGCCGCACCTATGTGCCAATGGCAAATCATGCTAGCCACACCAAACGCGCCAAAGCATGCCAACCATGCTAGGACACCACCTGCAATGCCAATGGCAATCATGCCAGCCACACCTAGCCCAAGCTAGCCGCGCCATGCCAAACGCACTATGCCTTGGCCCTAGCTATGCTAGTCACACCAAACGCGCCAAAGCATGCCAACCATGCTAGCCGCACCTCCGTGCCAATGACAAATCATGCCAGCCACACCTAGCCCAAGCTAGCCGCGCCATGCCAAAAACACTGCCTCGGCCCTAGCTACGCCTGGTCACGCCACGCCAAGCCAAACACCCTTACCTTGGCCCTAGCAGCGCCATTCCAACACGCTCGCTGGTAGCTTTTCCTACCAGGTCGTGACCCAAATTGGCCACGCATGCCATTGGCACATGCCAACACGCTTGCTGGTAGCTTTTTCTACCAGGTCTTGACCCAAATTGGCCACACATGCCATTGGCACATGCCAACACGCTCGCTGGTAGCTTTTCTTACCAAGACGTGGCCCTAATGGCCACGCATCGCTGGTAGCTTTTCTTACCAGGCCATGGCTCTAATGGCCGAGCATGCTATTGGCACATACCAACACGCATCGCTGGTATCTTTTCTTACCAGGCCATGGCCCTAATGGCCGAGCATGCCATTGGCACATGCCAACACGCACGCTGGTAGCTTTTCTTACCGTGACGTGGCCCTAATGGCCGATCATGCCATTGGGACATGCCAACATGCATCTATGGTAGCTTTTCTTACCAGGACATAGCCCTAATGGCCATGCGTGCCATTGACACATGCCAAACACGCACGCTGGTAGCCTAACTTGCAAACTGTGCAACCTACCACCAAGGCATTCCGCACACGCCATTGGCACATGCCACACACACCACTAATAGCTCTGGCATTGCCACTTACACTCAACGTACAACCTACCACCAAGGTATTCCGCACATGCCATTGGCACATGCCACACACGTCACTAGCAGCTCTGGCATTGCCACTTACACTCAACGTACAACCTACCACCAAGGTATTCCGCACATGCCACACGCGCCACTTGTACTCAATGTGCAACCAACACTTGAGACATCAACACAAACTGGGGGATGCTTTCTAGGGTTTTGGTTTGGCGGTCACAAGACATGCAGCGTACACTACGCTCACATTAAGAAAGCGTGAATAGGAATAAAGCGGTCAAATAAATGAGGAAATAATGGTGAAAACGTTTTCACCCATAAACACCATCGGTTACCACCTCCTCCCATTATTTCACCCTTTACTCTCTTCCTTCATGAGGCAGGGTACGTTTCAATCTCGACTTGTATAAATAGGTCTTACCTATTTCCACTTTGAGACAACAAGTCTCGGTGGGGAGAAAATACAACACTCTCAGAAAATGCAACTTTGCAAGCTCTCCAAAAAGCTTTCATCTCTTGCAAGCTTCCTAAGCTTTCAGTTTCTGATACAAGTCGAGACACTACTCTCCCAGAATTATTCTGGTCTCAACACCTTTCTTTGCTTCCCTCCCCGAATCAACCCTTCTCCTCCACTTTGTGACCAAGCAAGTCCGGGAACGCCCATTTCTTGGTTTAGGCCGGACTTGTACAGATTGATCTCTCGAATCTAGAAAGTGCTCACGTGCAGCACATTTGTTTAGGGTTTAAACCAGTTTCTCACTCACCTACCTAATTTACCAAAATCGGCGGAAACGATTTTTACCCATAAACAGAAGGGTAACGTACAAACCAGTGGAGAGATGACAGTGGTAGTCCCCTGCTTCAGCTGCAGAGACGCAAGGACTCTTCTTCCTCCAAACCAGTTGACACCGGTGAAATTTCTGGTTCAAACACCAAGCTCCGGTGAATTCCGGAAGAATGTTCCACTTGTTTTTCAGCCACACAGACCCGAGCCGAGACCCATTCATCTTTCCCTGCTAACCCCAAAACCCATTCTTCCGAAGAAACTGGGCCTTTAACTTTGAGTCGTATCTCTGAAATTACTTCACCTGATCTCGTCTCATGACTAATGGCTAAATGATCCTCCACAAGCAGCCCCAATTGTCTTGAAAAGAGTTAGATCCCAAGAGTGTTGAGGAATACTAGATATGATAATCCAGACATTTGAGACTTTACGATCTGTAGAGCTTATTATCTTTGAAGACCATGGAGAAAATTTAATTTCAACCTCTTCAACTGTAAAAGAGTCGATGGAAACCAATCTGTTTTTCTCTTCCAAAGAAGAAGCAAAAATCACCGCCTCATTGTATGATAATGGCCAAATTTTAAAAGCGTCTTTCATGACCATATGTTGTTGTAACTATCCTCCAATTTCTGACCAATCCACATTTAAAGCTTGTACTACTAGATTCAATGCCATATCCCAATTGCCCAAATAATTGACTAGTGGATTACTCAATTTTGACGTTGTCATCAAAGAAGAATTTGTCCAACAATTATCAGAAGGACCATTTCAGGGGAAAAATTCTTTCTGATGAGAGACATTAATCGCCGGAGATTTTTTGTCGACGAAGTTACAACATCTCTCAAGAGTTTTACAAAAACTCTCTCCAACCCTGCTTGTTCCTCCCCTTGGGAAAGTAACAGTAATGCAAAAAACCTTTAGAATCAGAAATAGAGAGTTTTAGAAATTCTCCACCTTGGTTTTTATCCCTGGATAGAAGGAACCATTCTGTTTTACAAGTATATGACCATTCTTGTTTGATGAAGCTCTCTTGAAGAATTTCATGAAGCTTTAAAATCATCCACAGGCCTCCTTCAATGGAGAAGGAGTTAATCCAACGTTTCCCTTTACAGTTTTCCCTAATTGTGACGATCTTCGCATTACCCCACATCTCGAAAGACTTCGCCTGAATGTTACAGATCAAAGCATCTTCGCCATCGTGAAGAATGGCACCCGACCCCCTCCCTTGATACTCCGGTTGGGTTTCCGGTTAACAATAGACCACTGTTCCTCTGACATTGATAATGGTTATGATTGTGCATATCCTTTGATCAATCTTATTATAGGTTCCTGAACCCCTTATACCACCAGCAGGAGCCCGAGTAATAATTATTTAAATTATATTTTAGATTATAGATAGTAATAAGGAGATAAAAGCATAAAAGAAAATTACAAACTTTTGGAAGGCAACCTAGCGACACATATGATATTTCTTATATCTGCTCACTATCGTTTAATATCATATGATATTTCTTATTTTATTTTATTTTTTCCCGGTGATCTGTTTAATATCATATGATATTTCTTATATCTGCTCACTATCGTTTGTTGCTTGTTCATAGATGTCCAAGTCAGATCCTTCTGATCAGTCCCGAATCAACCTTCTCGACCCTAAAGACGTAAGTATTCCTTGCTTTCAATAAGACCAAGTCTTATGGGGTGCTAGTCTAGCACCTAGATTAGCAGTGAGGACTACCTCCTAAGTCTTATGGGAGTGCTTATCTAGCGACTAGATTAGCAGTCCATGTCATCCCAAATATTTGAACCATTCAAAGACTATAAATCTCAAAATCGGATCAAAAATAAATCTCTGGTAGCTGAACCATTCCGCGAAAAGGTAGTTTTTCAAGCATTTGAATCATTCATCGTAACTATCTAGCATGCTAGATCACATACTAGCAACTGGTAGGAGAGAGAGCTAGTGTTAACTTTTTTGCCACACTTTTTTTTTGAATTGCAACACTTAAGTGCTAATCTAGCACCTCCAATCTAGCCCATAAGACTTAGTCTGTTTCAGATAAGTTTATGAACCCACAGTTCACAGCCCCTACGTATAGCATATTTGGGGGGGATGTTGGATATACTCGCTTAAAAATGGCATCTATTTGATCTAGTCAGTTTTTATTCTCCATATTCTAATTCTTGAAAACTGTGTTCACTACCTGTTTTTTTAGGTGATAAAAAACAAGACAAAGCGCTGCAAAACTGATTCACTCCCCGGGTTAGCAACTACCCTCATTGTTTTTAGTTTCTTGGATATTTATCTTGAGGGCCTAGCATATACTTGCATGTGAAACTTAAATTATTATCCGCCATCTATAGTTTACTTGAAAATTCTCTGTGTGCTGCTTTTGTACCTTCATCATGTAGATTGGAATTTGATAATCCTGATAGACCAGAATGCAACAACCTTCTGTCAGTTTATCAGCTCGTTACAGGAAAATCAAAGGAGGTAAGATACTCTTATGTTATTCTCTTTTTTTAGTATCACTCTGCTTGTGTACAAGTAACTCAGCTGCCGTCTGGTCGGTGGCTTGGGTAAAAGGCAATCTTTCACTTGCATGATTTGGCAACTGACCTCATGGGAAACCAAAGCACAATAGTCTGCCAGGGAATTATTGTGAAACCATTTTTGTAGTTTAATAAGGAAGGCTATTATTGGGGCGTCACATTCCATTAGAGGGGCGTCACCTAATAAGACAAAAACGGGTCATCCATAAATAATTTCAAAAACCCCTTATCTCAAATAATTTTATAATGACCAAACAACCCTTATTTAGTTAATTTTAATTTAATTTAATTAGATAATAAAAGACAAAAGACATATTACGGTTCCACGAACCAGACGTAAAATCAACTTCTACGGTTGGAATTAATCCAAACACGGACGTAAAACTACATGAAAATCAAAATTTACGGTTAGAATTAATCCAAACCTGCGCCGTAAGTCACAGTTACGGTTGGGTTGAGCTTCATTTCCAACCGTAATTCATATTTACGGTTAGGTTTGGATGAAGTCCTAACCGTAACTGGTTTTCAATAGGACAAAAGATTAATTACGGTTGGTAAAGTGGCATGACAAACCCAACCGTAACTAATTCAAATCCAATTTTACGGTTTGATTCAACAAAACCTAGACGTAAGACTACATGCAAATCCAATTTTACATTTGTATTCAATTAAACCTAGACGTAAGTTCTTCATAACCAAATTTTACCTTTAGAAACCTAGACCCGAACCTAGACGTAACACCAGCAGAAACGTAACTGAAACCTAATTTTACTTCGATCTCATTCAATCTAACCTATTTTAAGCACAAAAATGAGTAAACAAAAATGGGTTTGTTCGATTATACCTAACATACACCATGGGTTGTTGTTGAGGAGTTTGAAATTACGATTCTTGATTTGCTTGAATCGGAATTCGTTGAGGATGAAGATTTTGGTCCGGAGGTTGATTGAGAAGATTAGGTTTTTAAGTTTTATTTTAGTTCAAGGGTAATCTAAACATTTTGTTTTGGTGTTAGGATATCCCATAACCACTATTTTGGACACTAAGAAACCAAGTGAAGCCCCTCTATTGGAGTGTGACGCCCCCAATAATAGCCTTCTTAATAAGAGTTAGATCATGCCACAGTAATAATTTCCTAGTTCCAGGCTTTTGTGGAATGTTAGAGATCATATCCCGATTTCTATATCTTATTTACTCTGTGAAATTTCAGAAGCTCACATTCTAGAAAACTGAATTCCTGTCAACATCCTCTATATTAAACTCACGCCCTGACCAGTCCACTCATTGTTTAGGTAAGCCCTTAGCCTAATACCCAATATGGTTTAACGCATGGTTAGACTGCTTAGACCTTGAACAGTCTAACATCTTTTGAACTGACCTATAGGAGATTCAATTCATGACATCATATGCGATGAACGTGATTGAGATTTTTCCTCGATGGGCTGTAAAGTGGGAGACCTAGTTGACTTTACTGACTACTTACCCTGATGAGTACCTGGTAGAATTTACGATTATCCTGGTCAGCCGCTACATTGCTCTGGCTTGATCCTGACTTTGATATGACTCAGTCATTGACTTTGTTTTGTATCCAAGAATGGGGTTCAGATTTACTATTCTTGCTTTTATAATAGGTAATCCATGACTCAAATTCTGAAAATAACATGCTTTGTTCAATGGAAGAGTTTGACGCATACACCTTTACACGCGTCTCTTCCAAAAGTCAGTTCAAGAAGAGACTAACGCTTAAATACATGTTATTAGGCAGGATATCCTATTTATTTCCATGGTGCGGCAAAATTCTAGAAAAGGAGTCTGCAACCCAATGCTTGAGTCAATACACTCCTTGGTCATTGTTACTCAGTGCCTGCATGATGTGACTTTAGGTTACTAGACTCATACTTGATGCCTAACTCTGATACTGCTCCGCTTTTTACCAACTGTAACTCCTGGAAAATGTTAACTTCTATTGAGCCTGGACTCAAGCCAATAGTTCGAATCACTCCAGCTATTAAAGTTGTGGGCTGGATATGCTACGGAGTTTGGGGTTTTATTTGCTCACAGAAGAAAGAATTTTAGATCATCTTGGGTTTAAACTTGTTCAAATGAGGGGAAAGCGAAAAGAATAATTTACAATATCAATACTCTATGATCCTTAGTTTGATGAATATATAACTGCCTTTTGCATGTACTTTTGTCTGTGGTGATATTTTCTGTTTCAACTTCACAAAATTTATTCAAGCTAACCGTGTATGGTAATACTCTCATTTGTTTGACCAGAGCGTTGAATATTTGGTTGATAACAGGAAGTAGCAAAAGAATGTCATGATATGAACTGGGGAACATTCAAACCCCTTCTTACGGATGCTTTAATAAATCATTTGCATCCCGTTCAGGTACTGTCTAATGATTTTTCATTTTTCTCAATTAAATGATTTATACATGTTGCAGTTTTAACACGAGTTATAAGCACTTTCATCCGCATGTAAACGAATGATTATATCGAGGTAGATTTACATGTGAGTAACTTAAGCAAGGTTTATGTAGCTACATATATTTTCAGGCTCACATGATTTTAACAATTTTTCATTATGAGAAGGTTCTTATGACTGTTATGGGGTTGAAAAATTATCAGTGTCCACCCACAATTCATATCTATCCAAGCTATATTCAGCAATATCATCTGCAAGGGTTTATTTTAAAGTTTATGTGTTTTCTTTTCAACCTTTGCTTATGAGTTGTGGGTGGATAAATCTCAATCACGTTCAGTGGTTATGGTTTCTCCTCACTACTACCCGAATGTCAAATCACTATCGGCAAGTAAATTTTCTCCCCCGTATTTACCTCTAAACCTTAATATTAAAAACCCGAATCGAATTGTAAAAGCCAAAGCTCAATTGACATTCCCTCTTATTTCATCTCAAGATCATTGGGGTACATTATTATTTCTCTTAGCAACCGGTGCTTTTGGTATCTGGTAAACAAGTTCTATCCAAATTTTGGTTTACTTGTTTTTGTTTACATTTGTCACAGAAGACCAAATTGTCAGCATGTACGCTTGCAGATTTGTTACTTAGTGGTTATGACTTTTGTTTTCTTTGTTCATATAACACATTGTTTAGTTTGGGGAATGTTGATTAACGTGAAAAGAAATTAGGCAGTATAAACTTACTTTCCTTGATCATTTATAAAATTCACTATGAACTTCAGCCTTGGTAATTTTGTTATTTTCTTCAAATTGTTGGTTTTGTATTGTATATTGGTTGATTTGGGTGGTCTTGAAGGTCGGAGAAGACCAAATGGGGAAGCACGTTGAGTGGCGCAGTTGTGAGTACTCTGGTTGGGCTAACAGCAAGTACTGTTGGAATCATTTCTTTTGAAGCTCCGACTTATTCAGTGGTTATGGATCAAATAAATCTGTATTCTTTGATTCTTTTTTCATTTCTGCCTCTCCTCCCCCTTCTCCAACAACATTGAAAGATGAAACCAAACCCTAAGAAAAGATCAAGTCTTTTGACCAACAAAAACCCTAATTTGATGAGTCCTTTGAAATCTTTTTTGTCTGAGAATTTCAATGGTTTTGAAAAAAAGATTGATTTTTATTAGAACAAAAATAAAATGACAAAAAAAAAGGAGATTATAGTATTTGTATGGTGGAGTTACATTGTTACCCTTGTATTTGGATTTGAATATGAATTTTAATAAATGCATTTTGAATTTAAATAATTGGTGTATTAATTTGTTTTGTTTGGATTTGGGCAATTAATTTGATGCATCATCATTAACGACCCCAAATCCCTCTAAATTTGGTTATAAATTTGTTGTTAAAGAGCCTTGATCAAGAATTATCGTCTTATCAGTTGAATTGTAAATTTAATTGATATTTCGATCCTGCACGATTGCTAGGTTCATTTTCTTTTTTATTCGAATGTTTGATACGTTCTAACTTTAATGACTCACGTGAGTTGAATAAATCAATGACCAAGAATCTGAGTCGAAAATTGCAAAAGAAAAGAAATATTGAATCCAACCAGATATGTACATACCACGTCAAATGCATATTGTACTTGAATCAAATACATCCGAGTCAGATTCGTGAACTGGGATAGCTCACGCGTCAGATTTTTTTTATTTTCTTTTTTCTTTGATCGGTAAAAAATTTGGTCTTTGAGTTTCAACTCGCGTGTCAGTATCATCCCAAGTAATTTTACCACTATACTACAGTGACACCGGCTTTTAAACGAGTTAGATTCTGACTCGAACTCAGGCCACGAGTCAGATTATGGAAGGAAAAAAAGATCTAACATCTGAATTAGATTTAGATCCCGAATCAATCCAAACAAACAAAGCTTGCAGGTAGAGACAACAAAAAGCAAACAACTTTCAAACATGCCCTTACCTCTTCTTTACTTTAGATTGAATCATTCTGAGTATGCACC
>JAJJWW010003357.1:22011-83279 GCA_023531295.1 Papaver armeniacum
TGTATATGTTCATTCTTGATTCCTCCATTGATGATCTATGTTGATTGATTTCAAATTTAGCTCTCTTTTTCTGGTTTAGGAACTTGGAAAGAGAGAACAGAACAAGGGTTTTAGACATTTGTAATGGACTAGGGAGCAGCTTAATAGGGCTGTGGATGGGCTGGAATGTTGAGGACTCCGGGCTGGTTTATCCAAATAAAGCACGGTCCTCCAGTCTCCAGCTAGTCTTCGAATTTTTTTTATTTTTTTTATTTTTTTTAGAAGCATGTTATTAATTAAGAGTTAGGATACAATTTGTCGTGGGTATGTGGTGCCCACGGAATCATGAAATAGAATTTGACTAATAAAAGATAGGGATTATGCGGTCCCATATTTTAGTTGATAAATTTCCGTTTGACTTTCATCTCGCCACATGATTGGCAGCCTAGTTTGCCGCTTGATTTCCTTCCCTGTAGTTGTGTTGAATAGCTGCCTGCGGGATTTGTCGAAATTTGAATTTTATTTTCTCTATCATACCTGATATGTGCCAAGGTGGTGGGGTAGAGGAAGTGATGAATCGCAGGAGGTTTTCTGAATCGGTTTCAAAGAGAACTCTTGGCCATTGTCTTTCTATTGCTATTCTTGATGCTAATAGCAGCGCCCAAGTTTCTGCAGTTAAGGCATTAGTGATTCCTAGTGTTTGAGCTAGAGCCATTAAACTTCGTGCGTCAGAATCTCTGCATATGAATCCTGCCCCCGCAAATCCTGGGTGACCTCTTGTTGCTCCATCTGTATTAATATTAATCCAATTGAGGTGTGGGATAGACCATCCTATGGATATTGTTGATATTCTTTTGTCTCTCGTTGGATGCTTATATAATTGTGCATCTCCTGGTATGATTGGTGGTGCAGAGTATAGTGCCTCGTAGAATTCTTGTTGTAGTTTTTGTGCCCATGCTAGGATTTCTTCCGAAGTTGTTTGCTTTTGTTGGTATATTAGGTTATTCCTAGCTATCCATAAGGTCCAGAATAGAAAACATAAAGAGGAGATTACAAAAGTTGATGCAAGTTGTTGTAGGATTTGAGAAATGGTCGTCTGATGCTTAATAGTGAAAGTGGGTGGGGGATTGGAGTTTGATGAAATTGGTAGTTGAGTGAGTAAGGTGTTCCAAGAGGTAGTTGTCGTTGGACAGTGAATTAGAAGGTGACTTGCTAATTCTGGATCAGTGTTACATCTGGGACATATGTCTGAGTTGGTCAAATGGATGTGATGTAAGAGTGAGAAGGTTGGTAATCCTTCATTGATGGCTTTTCACAAGAAAAACCGAATTTTTGGTGGAAATGGTAAAGTCCGTAGGAATTTGGTGGGTGGTAGAGGAGTGTGGGTTGGGTGATCATGGGTTAGACATTTGTATCCCGATTAGGGGGTGTAGTTTCCAGATTTTGAGTGTGGCCAGATAATTTTGTCTTGAGGGGCATTTTGGGGAAGGTGGATGTTCATGATTTTTTGGGTTATGGTATTGGGAAGGGAGCTTAATTTTTCGTGATTCCAAGTGTGGGAAAATGGATCTATGATATCTGTTATGATTCGGATTGGATAGCATTGCGATTGGTCCAAGTTTGTTGAGTGTGGAATCCAATTGGCTTCTATCGGTGTTGATAATCCATTTCCAATACGATGAAATATCAAGTGTTGCATGGTAGGGACAGTTGCTGCTAGTTGTCTCCATTGAGGACTGGATGAAGAAGGCATAGAGTTAGTTCCATGTAGAATTGGTTGTTGGTTGAGATATTTTTCACTAAAGAGACTTCCGCATATTGAGTTAGGTTTTTCATGAAGATTCCGAATTCTCTTCATGAGAAGTGCTTTATTATGATCACTGCTCTTCCTTATTCCTAATCCTCCTTCGAATATTGGTTTTGTTACTTTATCTCATCCTATAGTCTTAGGATATATTAGTGGATCAATGTGTCACTTTTTTTCTTTTTTTTTTTGGTATGTCAGTTTGTAAGTATATAGAGTTTTATAAAGAGAACATATTCCTGAAACATTTGCTTATAATCCGTTATTTTTAGGTTTTATAAAAACAAATAGCATCTGAAATATAAGATAGTGTGTGTATAAAAATGTGAGTGCGGCGATCCTCAAACATATTACTATATTATTCGTATAAAATATTTTGGATGAGTAACATAAGAAACTTATTCTTACCCAATATGAATCTCCTACTTTTTGTTTTTTATATGAGATTCTTGTGTTAGTTTTTTCATATTTACACATACATGAAGTACTTTTTGCATTTCCAAATGTCAAATATTGCATATATCATGTGACTATATCTTTCTCGCATAATCAAGCCATCAACGTCACTTAGAAATTACGAGAATGAGACATTGATTTCGTGCTAAATCTATTAATTAATTTTTTATTGGATTGGCATATTAGGTCAGAAGATTTACTTATGTTGAATTTAAGTGATCAGTTGTCATGGTATTGATTCAGTTACCATGGCGACTTTTTATGTTTCTTATTAGTCATATGGCTCATTCGATAAATACCTTAACTCGGTCTCCCTTTTGTAACTTAAATTACAACCCTTAACTTCAATACTTTTTTTTCGTCCTGCAAACTGATTCAAGTACATAAGAATAAATATGAAACTCCTTTTAAACCACCTACTGGAGAATGCTAACAACTCTACACCTTATCTGAAAGACTGAAACTTCTCTGAAACTCTTCTCTTCATTGTTCGATCAGTTCTTGTTCCTTTTTATTTAATCTCATCATGATCAATAATGCCGAAACCACCACCAGTGACACCTTCCTCTTCGGTGTTTGAAAAACCCAATGAAAGCGTCGGAATTCATGGAAATAACTTGGTGATAATCATATTAGTATTATTCAAATGTGATTAGTTCCAAGTTTAGTAAAAAACTCAACAACAAAAAAACACTAGAAAAACAAAGTATTATTCAAATGTCATTTTTTCTTTGAATATTTTAAGTAATGTGAAGATTGAGGCGACAAGTATTGAAAGACCAATTATTACAATGACCATCAGTAGACTTGAAAGAACAAGTTGAATGAAACTGACATGAATACCATAATCCACAACGTAAGTTATCTACTAATGGAAGTTGTAACCAAATTTCAGAGATTTCACCAACAAAAATGGAGTCTTCATAGATCGATTTCAAGGAATTGTATAATGAATTCTCTTTCTTTTTTATACTTCTTGGGATTATGTATATGTTCATTCTTGATTCCTCTATCGATGATCTCAGTTGATTGATTTCAAAATTAGGGTTTTTTCCTTTTCTTTTTGGTTGGGAAAGTGAAGACAGATGAAGAAGTTTGCACTATGGAGCGAGTTGCTTACAAACAAAGAACGAACTGTCAATGATCGGCTTTGATAGATGAAGCAGTTGCGGCTAGTCGTGTATGATAGGTATAGGCCCACCTGATGCTGGTGAAACTTATTGCTCGAGCGGCATCTTACAATGCATTTTAGAGTTTTGTAAAGATAACATATTCCTTCAATATTTGCTTATAATTCGTTATTTTAAAGTTTTATAAAAATAAATAACATCTGAAATATAAGATAGCGTGTGAATAAAAATTTGTAAGTGCATCTATCCTCAACATATAACTATACTATTCGTACAAATTATTGATGAGTAACATACGTTACTTATTCTTACCCAATATAAATCTCTTACTTTTTGTTTCTTATATGAAATTCTTGTGTTAGTTTTTTCATATTTACACATATAAAATATATGTGATATACATGAAGTACTTTTTTGCACTTCCAAATGTCAAATATTGCATATATCATGTGACTATATCTTTTTCGATAATCAAGCCATTAACGTCATTTATAAATGCGAGAAAGAAACAATGATTTCGTAATAAATCTATTAATAAATTTGTAGTTGGATTGGCATATTAAGTCAGAAGATTTATTTTTGTTGAATTTAAGTGATTAATCGTCATGGTATCGTTTCAGTTACCATATTGGCGACTTTTTTGGTTTCTTACTAGTCGTATGGCTCATTCAATTAATACCTTAATTTGGTCTCCCTTCTGTAACTTAAACTACGACCCTTAACTTTAATACTTTGTTTTCGACCTGCAAATTGATTCAAGTACACAAGAATAAGTCTGAAACTCCTTGTAAACCACTCGCTGGAGAATGCTAGCAACTCACACCTTGTCCGAAAGACTGAAACTCCTCTGAAACTCTTTTCTTATTTGTTTGATCACTTTTCATTCTTTTTTGTTTAATCTCATCCTGATCAATATTTCTGAAACCACCAAAAATGACGCCTTCATCCTCCGTGTTTGAAACACCCAAAGAAAGCTTCAACATTCATGGAAGTAACTTGGTGATACTCATATTTGTCGTGGTTTTTATCGTAACATCGGGAGTCGTCGAGTTCTTCATATGATACATAGAGCAGTAAAAGAAAGAGACATATCATTTACAGAGCCATCATCCACTGCCACCAATACTATGATCAATAATAGTTTTCTGGTTAATATCCCCAACAAAGAAACTTCGCCAATTACTCTACAGATGGGGGAATCGAGTCAACATTAAATCGAACTCCAAGCAATTTCTGACGACAATGAGGATAATTAACAAATCATCCTTGACACATACAAGACCTTAGGCGGAAAAATAATCAGGACCTGTTTTTTCGTTTCTTTTTTTAACTACACGCATATAAATTAAACAATGAGGAAAAATTACAACTCATAAAAACTTCAAAACTTTCAATATATTTCTAATAATAAAAACTAATTATCGTGATTAATTCCAAGTTTAGTAAGAAACTCAACAAACAAAACACTATAAAAGCAAAGTATTATTCAAATGTCATTTATTCTTTGAATATTTTAAGTAATGTGAAGATTGAGGCGACAAGTATTGAAAGACCAATTATTACAATGACCATTAGTAGACTTGGAGTAACAAGTTGAATGAAACTGACGTGAATACCATAATCCACAAGGTAATTAATTTATCTACTAATGTGCTAGAGAAAAGTATTATTCAAATGTCATTTATGCTTTTCTCGGTCAAACTCGCATGCATTGCTATCTCAAGCATGTTTGTCAATGTTAGTGATAAAAACTATAAGTCTTGATTTCTAGCCTATTTATAGATGCCTCGGACTAGGACATAGATAGTGTAGTTGATCTTAAATCTCTCGACGTTCATCTCTTGAAGACGAATAACTACTAAGGAGAGATTATGGAACTTCTTCGACAAAAGGTATGTGGAGACTTGAACTTATCTATCACTTGGAAAGTCTATTTCTACTATCTCCAATATTGAGACATAAGTCGTGTTATAATATAGTTTTCTTTATACACATTTGAGATTTCGATCTGAGTATATCTCGCTTACATATTTCTCGAAATATGTATTGGTAAGCTTTCGGTCTGACCAAGTTTATCTTATATCATGAGATAATTTCCTAGTAACATCTTACATGGTTTGTGTGATACGATCATTTGGTGTAAGACTTGGAAGCATTACACCAAATTCAGTAATTTGTAACACTGAATTGTTACACTAATGAGTGTGATAATAGTTGTTACACAAATTTGTGTGACAATGATGAAAAGTGTAACAATATATCCCTATTTATTTTATTTTATGTTTTATTAATTATGTCACACCAAAAAGTGTAACAATTCAAATACTAATAAAAATAATTTATTAATAAAAATAATTTATTTTCTTAATATCCCATTAAAAAATATTTTGTATGTAAAAATCTCTCTCCCACAGTCCCAAACTCCCATGTTCTCCCCCACCATTTTTTTTCTTCCTTCTAACTGTACACGTTTGAGAAAAGAAATCAACTTCCTTGTCCTGCAACTCCAAGGTTCTCTGTCTCCCTCTAAGTTTAATCCATCTCTCTCACGATATACCTAGTATTGTATCGATTATAAGAGGGGATCTGTTAATTAGGTTTTTCCCGAAAAATTAGAAGATTTACTTTGGGATCTAATTTTTCTAGGGTTTATCATGTGCGTCGTTTCGACACTAAATTTGGGTTCTATTTTCATCAGGATTATTTGCAGCAGCAACAACAAAATATACAACCTCACGATCGAGAGATCGTTTGGATTGGGAAACAGGTTAAGGCTCTACTTGAATAGGGTGGAGTTTCTTTCAAATATGATTTCCCTTTTCTATTTGATGAATATCATTTAAGTAGTGCATATTACTTCATTTAACTTCTCCTAAAAAAGGGATCCTTGAATTTGATGTTTTCTCTTAAGCATCTTTTGGAAAACAACACAAATTCTCTATCTAAAAGCTATTGCAGATTCAGTTCCTAACCTTCTGTCGAGCCATTTGAAGCTGATATCGCACTTTATATTTGCATTTAGTTAATATGCATAATGGTGTTCAGATGCTTAACTCCTTTTTTTTTTTAATACTGATATCCCAATTAAGCTTCAGAATTTAATTGGTGACTAGATTTGTGAGCAGGTTATTAAATCAAAGTGTCAGCCTCCTTTCTTATACCATGGTAAGTCTATAATTAAAGTAATGGTGAGTCTGTAATTAGAGTAATTTTATCGTAGTTTGGTTTGTTTCCTTATAATTTGGCATGTGTTACTCTTCATGTCGGTTTTATGTTAATCGTAAATCGTAATTACTAGCTATGCTTCTTAGTTGTAGCTTGTATTTGGTATCTTGTAATGTTCCAGATTGACAATATTTGTGCGGGATCTCATTGTAGAATTTTCATGCATGGATATAGGTGGATATTGGATTCAACGCATCAATTTGCAAATTTTGAAGAAGCCTAATACATTTTATGGAGGAGCACTTTTGCCCCTGCAGCAAGTGGTTTACTGCTATATACAGGTCGGGGTGGACTTTGATCTCTTCCTAATGATACCAGTTATCTTGTTGATTCATATGCAGGGTGTAGTAGTTACTACAATAGGAT
Organism: Papaver armeniacum; assembly: GCA_023531295.1. Lineage (NCBI taxonomy): Eukaryota > Viridiplantae > Streptophyta > Magnoliopsida > Ranunculales > Papaveraceae > Papaver > Papaver armeniacum. The sequence goes on from JAJJWW010003357.1 coordinate 28,972, forward strand.
TTGGTGTGTACCATAAGAACTGGCTAATAATGGTAGCTTCATAATTCTTTTAACTGGTAAAACTGTGTTTTAGGATCTATCGAAATGGACTTCTCAAGTTGCAATTTGTTAAAATTATTGTAATATACTTCCACTTGCATGATACGTTACTTCTGTTCTTTTTTTTTTTCTTTTTTTCTAACGGGTTCCTTGACAGCCTTTTTGGCGTGTTCTTAGTCAGTAAAACTGCAGGGGTATGGGTGTATCTTTATCTTGCATGGTACGTTGCTTCTGTTTATCTTTAATCACCTGGAGTTACCTTTGGTGTGATTTGACTTAGTTCTGCTCCCTTTGGTTTTTGACGTTATTTAGATTGCACTGACTTGCCTATGGTATTAATTCAGACTTCAGATTTGATTACTGTAATTTTTAGTGAACTTATTAATCTACTAGATATCCTGTCATGCGGTATGGTGATAAATTAATGAGTAGGGAAAGTTCCAAATGAAAATTGAGTGTGTTAAGCATCTTGTCTCAACCATTGAAAGGGAAAGTAGCCCACCTATCATATACTTTAAAATCTTCTTAAGTCTGTTGTTTTTGCTGTGTTCGAAAGGCTACAATGTATCTTTGGTTTTATATTTAACGGGTGTAGTGTTAGGCCTATGCTTCCTCACCCACACTTCTTTGATATATAACTTTAAGTAAAATATTTGTTGTTTTAATATAACTGATCTATCTAAGAACATCAGAAGCCCATAAATCTTAAACTACAATACCGTTTGGTGACTTGATCGCTCCCAGATGCATCTGTTTGATGAACATGAACTCATCATATTTGGCTGGTTTTCAATTTTTTTGGCAGATATGGGACGCAACTGGACAGGAAAGATTCCAAAATCTAGGTGTTTCCTTTTACTGTGGGCAGACTGTTATGTTCTTGTAACACGTTGTTACGTTGCATAGTCTTTTGAAAATTCGAACAACTAGAGGGAAAAATTTCTTATTCCGGTAGCACTCGAACTCTTTGAGGTGTATAATTGGATTGCATACATAACTATTATTATGCTACAAACACCTTTCTCTTAAGAAATGCATATGTACATTACATAATATTATACAAAATTTTCATTCGGTATAATAAATTTTTTCAACTCGTCAGCCTCTAACCATCAGACCCAGACAACTTTCCCTTTGCTGTTTGGGTAACAAGGTTTATGTTGAGTGTTTTTATTCTTAGTGTTGATTGTTTTTTTTTTCATCTCCTTCGACATTATGTAACTTCCTTGGATTTCATCAGGTGTCAAAGAGAAAGGAACAAGCATGGTGTGCATCCAAAGGAAACATTCCTTTGAGAATTCATCTAAAGAAGGCCTCAACGTAGAAGAATCATTTCAAGTCATAACAAAGATTGCCCTGAAGAGCGAAGAATAAGAAGAGATGTAAGTGAACTATTAAGTAGCAGTTTCTTTTTTTTTTCTCGTCATTATTCAATTTAAATTAAAGCACCTTGCTTAGTTACTAATCTAAGAGAATGTCATAATAGAGATCTCAAACATATTTGTAAATTATATTGCTTTACTTAATTGATAAATACGAGGTATCAGGCAACCAAAAATTCTGAAAAAATGGTCATCACAATTACGACGCTTATTAGTGCAGACTAATTATTTTGTATAAATAATACTGACTGAAATTTTCATTGATGTTGTTGTTTCTTGATTACTATTGGTACCATGCAGATACTTGCCAGACACTATTGATGTTATGGGTGGGAGTTAGCAGAGGTGCATGCGAGTGTTAGAGAACTTGTTCACCCTATGGTTATTTGTTGAGCGAGTTTGTTAATTCTGAAGAAGATGAATTTATAAGAGTTAGTGCTTTTCTGCTATCTCATTTCTTTTGTATTTCCTTAACTTGAACTATTTCATAGCGTCTGTTGCTACCCGATGTGTTTCCAGTTTATACTCATTCATGTTTTACGTTCTTATACTTATATGATATGTGCAGGAAGACCTTCATTTTCCCCTTGCTGCACCACATATATCCTACATCATATATGGATGTATAATTGATCTGATTTGCTGAGCCGGAAAAGAAAACAAGGCAAGGATAACAAGTCAAGGATGTAGTCATTCTTCTAAGCATACTCATTGGCAGGCTAGTTCATTAATTATACTGGTAGTCAGGTTATTGTTATGAAATAATGGTATAAACTGCACTGATACAGTGTGATTGTTGAACAAACCAATCTTAACTCTCACTTGTTCAAATTTTGGCAACTTGTAAATTTGTAGCATATGCACCTTTTAAATGTAACTTGTGCAATATAATGGTTTCCTTTCTACTTGCATGTGAATGGAAATTTTGAAAATCTTTTTCTATTCTTGTTCCACAATGCGGGTGGGCAGGTGCAGGAATCTAAAACAGGGAGGGGAAAATAAAAATAAATATTTGTTTATTAATTACTTAATAATTTGTTACACTAATATATGTAAGAGATTTGACATACTATTTAGTATGATTTTAATTAATTAAAGTCACGCTTATTAGTGTGACAACTAATTTGTAACAAAATAAAAACACCATATTTATGATACTAATAAGTGTGACAATAAATAAGATGTCATACTTATTTTTGTAACACATTGTCTGTTTTGGTGTAGTGAAGGTTTCAATAATGATTATTTCAATATCTTGAAAATTGCTTTGATGCTAATAGTGTGTGAAAACGACTATTGTCATTATAGAAGAATGTTTCAATGATTGAAATAAAGAGTTGATGATGTAGCCATCTTTGGATATAAGAATATATAATTTGTTCGCACATTAGTGTATAAGTCCATAAACTGGGAGCCAAGAGTATGCATATGTGTGTATACGGAATTGGTGAAGGAGACAGGTTAAGTATGCGTACAAGTACGCATACTGGAGGAAGTTCTCAAACCGAGAATTTCTGCTGAGTTTGGTTTTGACAAAACTCTTAACTAGTCACCTTAAGTATGCGTACATGTACACTACTGGTGGAAGTTTTTGAACCGAAAATTTCTGCTGAGTTTGGAAACTTTACAAACTCAAAAACCGGTTGCTTAAGTACGCATACCTGTACGCATACTTAGGCTGGTTACTTTGTCAAATCGGTCAAGTCCATGAACTTAAACATTTAAATTATAAGGAATGCAATCTTTGCAAACCGTGGCTATAATGTTCATGATTGATTCAAGTGAATCAAACCGATTTGATTTCAATAGTGCTTTCTAAACAATTGAACAACTCTTAACTAGTTTCATTTGAGTCATTTGAACTAGTTATGGTTAAGATGAATAAGGTTGATATGAGATTAATCATATGGATAACCTCGGTTAACTATTTGTGAACCAACCTGGTGTACACTTTTAGGTATGGCTACATAAACCTAAATGAGGGTACATTTCATTTGTGTGTAACAAGCTAAGTTCGATCTAACGGTTGAAAGATATTAGCTTGGTTGAATCAGGTTTTTCATCTAACGTTGAATATTGAATGCTTTGTTACCAAGGTAACTTGGATTGCAAACCCTGATTTGAAAACTATATAAAGGATAACTCTAGCAACTGGGAAACCTAATCCTCACACCTCCTGTGTGTTACTAGTTTCATAACTAGAGTCGATTCTCCTTTAACCTTAGGTTTCTTCTCGAGACCCTGTAGGTTAAAAACTTGAAGACTTCATTGGGATTGTGAAGCCAAACCCAACTATTATCTTTGTAATTGCATGATCAGATCTTGTTGTTTCTATCGTGTTGAGTGCAATTGAAATAATTGGCTCCAGATTTTATATATCCGATAGGCAAGATAGAAAAATAATCACAAAAAACTTCGTCTCATCGTTTGTGGTTCCACAATAACTTGTTTCGCTAGTTGATTAAGTTTATTGTGAGGTGATTGATTATACTAGGCTGTTTTTCAGGAATATAAGTATGGTTTATCAATTGGTTCCAGTCACCTTGATTTATCACAAGAAGGAACAAAAACACTTGGGTATTTCTGTGGGAGACAGATTTATTCAATCCTATATACTTTTCTGTGTGAGACAGATTTATCTATCAAGTCTTTGACTTTGGGTCGTAGCAACTCTTAGTTGTGGGTGAGATCAGCTAAGGGAATCAAGTGTGTAGTATCCTGCTGGGATCAAAGACATAAGGAGCGCAATTGTACCTTGAATCAGTGTGAGATTGATTAGGGTTCAACTACAGTCAAGTCCGAAGTTAATTGGTAGTAGGCGAGTGTCTGTAGCGGCTTAATACAGTGTGGTGCTCAATCTGGACTAGGTCTCGAGGTTTTTCTGCATTTGCGGTTTCCTCGTTAACAAATTTTGGTGTTTGTGTTATTTCTTTTCCGTATTATATTTTGCTATATAATTTAAATATCACAGGTTGTGTGTTAAGATCAATCAATTATAATATCCAAACTTTGGTTGTTGATTTACATTGATTGACACTTGAACATTAATCTTTGGTACCGTTCAAGTAACTCATCTTATATTCAATCGGGCTCGCGTATTTCTATTTGCTGATTGCGGGTTGAATTAAGAGTTAGAGATATTAATTTGTTTGATATACTTTAATCTAGATTGAGTCTGACTGTCTAGTTGATTCCCTAGAAAGTGTATCGGAGTAAGTCCTCTCAGGTTTCCAAACGAATTGTTGGGTGTGGTTGTTTGACCCCCGCATTTTCAATTGGTATCAGAGCAGGCAAACACATTAAAGACCTCATAAGTCCGTGTTTGTAGCGATCTAATATGGATAAAAAGATCTCTAAACTTACGCCACCAGTTCATGGACATTCCAACTTGGTTAATTGTCTTGGTTCCACTGAGAATGCAATTTCTGCATCTTCTTCTAAATTCACATTTAACTGGGAACCCAGTCTTGATGAACAGTTAAATGATCTTCTTGATGGAAGTGACTCAGAAGAAGGTCAGAGTGTCAAAAAACAAGTCTCTCAGTACATTATTCTCTTTGATCATATCCTGAAGAAAAATAAGTCAACATCCTGCTTGACTAAATTTTTAACTCCTCTCTGTGTTGAAAACCGAAAATTGATTAAACTCTTTAAGGAATATGATAGATTATTACAAGCTGCTCCTAAAGATAGTAAAGAAGACATATGTGATGGTCTTCGTCAAAATCTTATTACGTTGGAAGAAAAAATAGCAGAAGTCAATGCAAGTTGTGTCTCCCAACAAGAGTGTTTTAACATCAGAGAAAAGGAATTTGTCATGAGAGAAAAACAATTGGAGACTGATCTGAGTACGACTCATAAGAAGGTCAAGGCCTTAGAAGAAAATTTGAAAACATTTAATTCTAGCTCTACAAAACTATATTCTATGCTTGGAGCATGTAAAGAACATCGTGATACATGTGGTCTGGGCTATAAAGGAATAGAAGCTCCGAGTAGTGGTAAGACGTGCTTTTGCAAGGCTAAAAACCTTCTTCATGCCATAAATGTATCTGAAAGTCGAGAACGTGAGCCTACAAGAACAACTCAGTTGAGAATGGATATAAATTGTCCAATCAAATGCTTTTATTGCAGTAAGAAAGGTCACATCGAAAAAAGATGTTATCTTCGTCTAAGGAATGAAAAACTTCACAACATTCTCATATGGATGTCCAAAGAAGTAGTCAAACCAGTTCCTCGGTGTTCAGGTAGAAATTCATTCCACAATCGAGAAAAGTGTCCTAATGGACCAGTTCTTGAGAATAAATATAACTGTTCTTCCACTTACAATAGAAAAAGTAACAAGGTTATATGGATGACTGATAAATATGAAAATCCTGTAAGAAGGAAAAGATGTCGAAGAAAGAAAACTTCTTCAAAACCCTCTCTTACGCTCAACAATGATCTTGCCTCTGAAATAAGTGTCCCTGAATACATTCATATTAATAATCGTGTCTCGGAACTCAAGACCACTATCAACGGTCTCAAGCGCAAGATCAAGAAGGCAAGGAAAGAAACTGATCCAGGTAACTCTTGTCTTTCTCCTATTAATTCTAGTATAAGGGAGGAGAGTCAAAATGAGTGTGTCAACACCTCTGATGAACTTCATGTTCATCAAAATACAACTTGACTATTCAGTAATGTGTATCCTCTCTATAGACCAATGAGAAGATACACATAACTCTCAATGAAGATTTTCTTATTGACAAATGGTCTGTGTTGTATTATGATGATAATTTTTTTTTCCTGTAGTTGCTTAAAACAGTTTTAATGCCTTCTTAAGTTGCACTAGTTCTTCTTCCTAGAATAACAGTCGAGTCATCTTTTAATCTACCTCGCCATGGGTCTTAACCATGTACCTATGCACACCGTGCCGTTACCAAACGTATACAAGAAACCCTAGTTTCTTTTATGGAATTTTTCCTTTAAATATGTATCAAGTTTATGATACATGCATACTGGTACAGTAACGCCAAGAGTTCTACTAAGGTTGGTTGAGTAAGTGCACGATGGAAGGAAGCAAAAAGGAAGATAACTTTTATGAGATGACCTTTGAACTTTATGATGATCCCATTCCTGTTATTCGCTATAAAACAATTGATCATGAAAAAGATCTTCCAATCCAGATGTCTGTTCAATTGGTTAGAAATATTCTTCAAGACTTTGAGGTCGTGTGTGAACATCTCGAGATTGCATCAAAGAATCTAGTATTTTTGAAGGATGAGCTAAAGAAAGCAACTGATGAACTCGCCCTTGTCCGTTCCATGATTGTTGATCTTGTCTGATTTTATTATATCTAGTAAATCTTCTTTGTTATATTTTTAGAAGAATAACTAGGGTTTGGAATAGCCATTATTGTGAGTACACATAGCTATGTCCAACGATCTTTATCTTCATTGTTTTTAGATTTATTTATTTAAATTCTAAAGTGTTTTTTGTAAGATGATTTTTGGAATTTTAATCTTTATGATTTTATATATTGCAAATTGTTATGGGATATATTATTTACGTCCGTGAACCTGTGACTGTCCCATACTTGTTCAAAAGTTATCTCTATTATGTCGATATGAAAGTATTGATAGAAGATAGAATGAACTTTTGACATTACAAAAGTTAAAGCCTTTTATGTCATGTTTTGATAAAAAGAAAGGATAAAACTTTTGTTTACAAGGATTAAGTCTATTATATGTCATTGTGCAAATAGTGATGGAAAATAGAATGAATCCTTGTCTATTCCGCAGTATTTGGTCGATTTTCGATCCACAATCTTTGTGCATATATTGTGTTGTTCCATAAGGTTTCTTATGTTGAGCACAATCGACTGAGTTGTTCATTCTCTTATGATTAACTTAGTTGTTGCTCCGTGAGGTACCCTATGTCGAACATGATCAACTAAATTAATCAGTTTCTTTTGGTTATTTTAGTTGTTGCTCCGTAAGTTCTCTTATGTCGAGCATGACCAATTAAATTGATCACTTTATGTGGTTTATTTGGTTGTGTATTTCAATTGAATTAATCATGGGTTCTCTTGTGATTAATTTGGTTGTTATTTTTCGATTGAACTAACTATGGGTTATCTTGTGGTTATTTCAATTGAATATTTTTGGGTACAAATTCATGTTTTCATGTGATTTGTTTGTCCGAAAGAAATCCTTCTTTTCTTGTGAAAGTAAGATCGCTTTTGTTGTTCTTTCGGGGATGACATTTTATGGGGGGAGAGTTCTTTTGAACTTGTGCTTAATTGCCATATCTTTGTGGGGAGTGCGGCTGTGGAATTTTTAGGGTTATCTTGTATCTTCATAAATCCTTGATGAATGCATTTAGATTCGACTTTATGATTTCATCTAAATTTTTTGGTATGTTAGTACAACTTTTGGTCATGATGTATCTCCGTGGAAATTTCATTAGGATCCCACTAATTTTCGTACCTTTTCCAATTTTTTTGACAAAAAGGGGGAGAATTAATGTGTAGTTCACACTACAAATACATATGGTTTACGGATCATTATGTAAGGGGGAGCGGTTTTCATGTTGAGATATATATATGTATTGACTAAGGGGGAGTGATGCATATCACCATAGTGTTATTGTCAAATTTGTGATACAATTGCACTTTGATGTTGTGTAATAATGCTATGACACTGTATAACAATGACTGGGAGCATTTTGTTTTCTCATTGTTATAGCTACGGATCTTCAACAACTGTGATGCTGAACTTACAACCTTTAGGATCATGGAGTACTTGGAAGTGACGAAGATTTCGAGTCGCGTTGAAGATGCCAAGGAAATCAAGCATGTGGATAAGAAGCTTATATTTTATCTTTTTTTAAATCCATATGTATTGATAGTTTTGTCACTAAAATTAACAAAGGGGGAGATTGTTAGAGCATTTCTCGGTCAAACTCGCATGCGTTGTTATCTCAAGCATGTTTGTCAATGTTAGTGATCAAAACTATAAGTCTTGATTTCTAGCCTATTTATAGATGTCTCAGACTAGGACATAGATAGTGTAGTTGAGCTTAAATCTCTCGACGTTCATCTCTTGAAAACGAAGAACTACTAAGGGGAGCTTGTGGAACTTCTTCGACAAAAGGTATGTGGAGACTTGAACTTATCTATCACTTGGAAAGTCTTTTTCTACTATCTCATATATTGAGACGTAAGTCGTGTTATGATATAGTTTTCTTTATACACATTTGAGATTTCGAGCTGAGTATATCTCGCTTACTTATTTCTCGAAATATGTGTTGGTAAGCTTTCGCTCCGACCAAGTTCATCTTATATCATGAGAAAATTTCCGAGTAACATCTTACATGGTTTGTGTGATACAATCATTTGGTATAAAACTTGGAAGGTTTCAATAATGATTATTTCAATATCTTGAAAATTGCTTTGATGCTAATAGTCTGTGAAAACGGCTATTGTCATTATAGAAGAATGTTTCAATGATTGAAATAAAGAGTTGATGATGTAACCATCTTTGGATATAAGCATATATAGTGTGTTCGCACATTAGTGTATAAGTCCATAAACCGGGAGCCAAGAGTATGCATATGTGTGTATACGGAATTGGTGAAGGAGATAGGTTAAGTATGTGTACACATACGCATACTGGCGGAAGTTTTTGAACCAAAAATTTATGCTGAGTTTGGAAACTTTACAAACTCAAAAACCGGTTGCTTAAGTACGCATACCTGTACGCATACTTAAGCTGGTTACTTTGTCAAATCGGTCAAGTCCATGAACTTAAACATTTAAATTATAAGGAATACAATCTTTGCAAACCGTGGCTATAATGTTCATGATTGATTCAAGTGAATCAAACCGATTTGATTTCAATAATGTTTTCTAAACAATTGAACAACTCTTAACTAGTTTCATTTGAGTCATTTGAACTAGTTATGGTTAAGATGAATAAGGTTGATATGAGAGTAATCATATGGCTAACCTCGGTTAACTATTTGTGAACCAACCTGGTGTACACGTTTAGGTACGACTACATAAATCTAAATGAGGGTACATTTCATTTGTGTGTAACAAGCTATGTTCGATCTAATGGTTGAAAGATATTAGCTTCGTTGAATCAGGTTTTTCATCTAACGGTGAATATTGAACACTTTGATAACAAGGTAACTTGGATTGCAAACCGTGGTTTGAAAACTATATAAAGGAGAACTCTAGGAAATGGGAAACCTAATCCTCACACCTCATGTGTGTTACTAGTTTCATAACTAGAGTCGATTCTCCTTTAACCTTAGGTTTTTTCTAGAGACCCTGTAGGTTAACGACTTGAAGACTTCATTGGGATTGTGAAGCCAGGCCCAACTATTATCTTTGTAGTTGCGTGATCTGATATTGTTATTTCTATCGTGTTGAGTGCAATTGAAATAATTGGCTCGAGATTTTATATCTCCGATAGGCAAGATAGAAAAATAATCACAAACAAACTTCGTCTCATCGTTTGTGACTCCACAATAACTTGTTTCGCTAGTCGATTAAGTTTATTGTGAGGTGACTGATAATACTAGGCTATTCTTCGAGAATATAAGTCCGGTTTATCAATTGGTTCATGTTCACCTTGATTTATCAAAAGACGAAACAAAAACTATTGGGTATTTCTGTGGGAGACAGATTTATTCAATCCTATAGACTTTTCTGCGTGAGACAGATTTATTTATCAAGTCTTCGACTTTGGGTCGTAGCAACTCTTAGTTGTGGGTGAGATCATCTAAGGGAATCAAGTTCGTATTATCCTGCTGGGATCAGAGATGTAAGGAGCGTAATTGTACCTTGAATCAGTGTGAGATTGATTAGGGTTCAACTACAAGCCAGTCCGAAGTTAATTGGTAGTAGGATAGTGTCTGTAGGGGCTTAATACAGTGTGGTGTTCAATCTGGACTAGGTCCCGGGGTTTTTCTGCATTTGCGGTTTCCTCGTTAACAAAATTCTGGTGTTTGTGTTATTTCTTTTCCATATTATATTTTGTTATATAATTGAAATATCACAGGTTGTGCGTTAAGATCAATCAATTTGAATATCCAACCTTTGGTTGTTGATTTACATTTATTGACACTTGAACATTGGTCTTTGGTACCGTTCAAGTAACTCCTCTTATATTCAATCGGGCTCGCAGATTTCTATTTGCTGATTGCGGATTGAATTAAGAGTTAGAGATATTAAACTTTTTGATATACTTTAATCTAGATTGAGTCTGACTGTCTAGTTGATTCTCTAGAAAGTGTATTGGAGTAAGTCCTCTCAGATTTCCAAACGAATTGTTGGGTGTGGTTGTTAGACCCCCGCATTTTCATAATGGAAGTTGTGACCAAATTTCAGAGATTTCACCAACAAAAATGGAGTATATATTGATTTCAAGGCACATTTATTATTGGTATAATGAATTCTCTTTATTTTTTATACTTCTCGATATTCTGTATATGTTCATTATTGATTCCTCCATCGATGATCTCAGTTGATTGATTTCAAAATTAGGGTGTTTTTCCTTTTCTTTTTGATTGGGAAAGTGAAAACAGATGAAGAAGTTTGCACTATGGAGAGAGTTGCTTACATCGTAGGGTAGGGGTGGATGCAAAAGGGCTGGAACATATGGCTCCGAGATGGTTTCTCCAAATAAAGCACGAATTGTTAGTAGTCGGCTTTGGTGGATGAAGCGGCTCCGGCTAGTCTTGTATGATAGGTATAGGCCTACCTGATGCTGGTAAAACTTATTGCTTGAGCGACATCTTACAATGCATTTTAGGACGGGACTAAGCATTAATTCCTCCTTTTCGGATGACATTTAAGGGTGAATCTGTTATTTTTCTGTAAGTACATGTAGATCTTTGTAATGTGAGCATATCCCAAAATATTATGAAATTCCTTACATTTTAGATTTTACAAAAATAAACGACTTCTGGAGTATAAGATAGTATGTGAATAAAAATGTGAGTGGATCCTTTTTCTAACATATAACTAGACTGTCAGCCTAAAAGAGGATTATCAACATTTACATTAAGAAAACTCGTAACACTCGCCTAAGACCGAAACTTATACGTTATATAGGATCATTATTATTTTTATACTAAATTTATATTCACAAAGAAAAAAATTAGAATTGTTTTTTACTGTGGAACCTTTTTAATGGTGTTGCTTCGACGTATCTTTAAAAACTTTGTAAGTGAGGCTTAGATTACAACTTAAATGGCCCGATACTGATACATGTGTATCTTCCTCTCTCCGGGAACTAGTGACCCTCAAGAAGGATTGAGGATAAAATTGTAATTTAAGGAAGAAATACTGATTTTTAGGCAGTATTCTTAGATAAGGAAATATTCCTAAACAAGATAATATTCCTAGATAAGGAAATATAACTAGAAAAGGAATATTTCCTAGACAAGGTAATATTTCTAGATAAGGAAATATATAATTTTTTTTTTTTGAGAATTAGAAAAGGAATTATTCCTAGATAAGGAAATAGATTCCTAGAAGGTTTGGGAAACCGTCAAAGCTATAAATAGAGATGTTTATCTCATAGATAAGACATTTAGAGTGTGGTTTGTAGTACATACATACCTAGATCAGAGAGGGAGGTTTGTGAATGAAATCACCTAGAGATAAGTTTGTGAGGCAATTTATTATTATAAAAGCAAGCTTAGCAAAACAATTTAAGGTTGATCCACTGTTTAGAGAGATTGTGAGCGTAACAAAGAGATAATTGTAATAGTTTTCTTGTTCATAATCTAGAGAAGATATACTTCTTCGGATCTGGTTTCTAGTGTGTTCTGTTTTCTAGTTTTCGTCTATTATTATTCTGAATTCCGCCTCTATAATAATAGTCACTAAGGTACAGAGATCAATATGTATCAGATACTTAGGAATTTCAAACCTCATATATATAAGAATCGGCCCCCACTTGGCTAACATAACACTAGTTAATTACGATAACTTTTTTTGAATGTTTAAAACCAGCCAAAGAAAGAAATTGTTGTTGTGATTCTTCATATTCAGGTAAAGGCTCTATTGGGTCAGAAAAAGAGTATTTGTCTAAAATTTGAAGTTGCATCCTCAATAACTATGCCTCATTATGTATACCATCATAGGCCGAAACCGGGTGATATTTTATGCATATGTCAATTATAAATCTTACAATACGAACTCAGAGAGAAGAATTTTTTAAAAAATCCTAGAAAAATTGCTTGACTTAAAGTTATACGTAACAAAAGGTTCCCCTAACCACTGCTTGCAGATCTCTTTTTATTTGAGTAGTGTTAGTAGTTAAAGATCACTTATAGAAATATAATTTGGGTAGTCTATATCATTTCTCTCATCCTAAAAATTCACTGGATGAGAGATATTTCACATACCCTTTGCAGTTCCTTGTTAGCCTCCCTCGGCAGAGCATTCCTTAATTGAGGAATGACATGTCTATAAATGAGACATATCAAATTGGATCGTCCTATTTTAGACAATTTTTAGTGTAAAATATTATGTTTGATGTGATAATTTTTGCATTTTAAAATGTTGAACATTTTGCAGTGAAAAGGAAAGTAAAGCAAAGGGCAAAGGCTAGTTTCATTCATCAAAATAATAGGGTTACATGGAACAGTATCCTTTATATATGGGATAGGGAAAACCAAAAGGCTTCCGTTTTGGACCTCACATCCATGGGCATGGGTCCTTCAATATTCCCCCTTGTGCGATTCAATAATGGAACTCCAAATGTATTGCTACATATAGTGCTTTCAATGTAGTTCTTCAAATGTCATTCTCTCCTTGATGACTTGTGCCGAAATCAATTGCCTCGTTAAAACTTTGACAGGGAAAAATCCAATGGGACAAAACCTTGGTAACACTCTTCACATGTAGTACTTCACATGTTGTCTCGCAATTTACATGCAGTTCATCACATGCTTTACGATCTTCAAAGATCGGTGAGTCTAAGTTAATTGCCTCGTTAAAACTTCGTCAGGAAAAACCCAGAGGGACAAAACCAGAACTAAATAAAAAGATTATAATGTCAATTAAACTTAGTGCATAGTTAGATGTGTACACGTTGCCTCATTAAAACCTTGACAAGGAAAACCCAGTGAGATAAAACCTTGACGAAGGGAAAAGAGTACAACGTGACAAATGCAAGAAAAGGTGATCTGTTGCAGATGATCAGTTTGCTCCGTTGAAGTTGACTAGTTGCTTCACAACTCCTAATCCAGAAAATTCTCTTAGGAAAGACAATAGCCTTAGCTGGGAAATTACTTCCCATGTTTGTTGTTGTCTCATTAAAAACCTCGTCGAGTAACAAAACCCTGTGGTAAAAAGTAACCTCGATGAAGGAAAAGAGTTCAACACACCATAAGATGCTCCCCCTGATGTTAGACAATTTTCATTAGTCTAATGCAGTCAAAAGGAGTTTATCACACTTTACTTTGGTGACTTGAATGTTTATAAGACCATGTTGTTGATTCTGGAAGTTACGTTGCTTAACAGACTATCGCGTTTCATTTCTTTGATTCAGATATTTTCAGTAATATCAACGCGATCTTTATGTCTTCGACGTTCAACATACTTGATGCTTTTAGTGTTGGCTCGCTAAAAACCTTGTCGAGTAACAAAACCATTTGGGAAAAACTATTCTCGATCGAAGGGAAAAAGAGTCCAACAAAACTTCAATTTCGAAGTAAAATATGTCGACATCATATCCTTGGATCCTCCCCGTGATGTCGGCATCTCCCCCTGATTACTTCTAGAGTTGTTCCATACAGTTTCTTTAGTCATGTACTTTTCGAAACTGAATATCGGTAATGACTTAGAAAATAGTCTACCATATCTCCCCATGATTACTTTCGTTGGGGAAGAGACTTATTGTTTCTTCATAATCAACAACCTTTGGATTGCACTTTCGTTAGCATTCCTTTTTATGTCTTTGCAGGGATAAAACAAATTTATGTCAATGGTGACTTTTAAGTACATGATAACATTCACTATACCATTCTAATGACGTTGCGTTCGCGCTGAGTTATATCTAGCTAACAAGTTCCCTAAGGATGTAAAATTTAATCGAGTACATTATTATACTAAGTACAACAATGCTTATATTGTACTTGGATATGGGAATTTAATCTCCCAACACTTCTTCGTCATCTTCCTTTAGACAAAATGGTCAGTTACTTACATTTGAACCTCGACTAATCATGGGAGTGCTATCAGGATGCATGTCTTTGTTAAATTTCCTGACAACTTTAGACATATGCAAACTGGTAGAATAATATACCACAAGCCCAGTATTCGGTCAAGCTTTCCCCAGACTTTTCATCTCAATTCGGATTTCAAATAGCTTTTAAGGTCTCTTATTACATCAAGATTACCCATCATGTTTGTACCATCGACATAGATAGCTACAATTCCAAATCAGGAACTTTCTTGTGAATACGCAAGGAAAAATACCTTACTTGTGTATCCCCTCCAAATCAAATAGTCACTTAGATGGGTATACCACATCCGCCTAATTGCTTCAATCTATAAGTGAGCATTATATCTAACTGTAAACGCACTCTGTGGTTTAGAGTCACATGATTTGGGAAACAAAAGTGTATCAAGTACTTTTGTAAATATACGTTATCTCTTGATTCTTTCATAGATACGTAACAACCAATACATATGTTGTATTTCAATTCCTTTTGAAATTACCAAGCTAACTAAGTAGCAGAACGTTATAACGCTCATTACAAGAAAACGATTCCAAGGCTTTGTGAGAAACCTCGCGCCACAAGTTTAAGACTGCTTTCTTCTCATTATTCTTTGCGACAAATTAATCATGTAGGTACAATAGGCTTTACACTTGGTTGGTTAGCACTACCACACCAAATACCTGTATATTTGTCAAAGAACCGAGTTCTACCTGGATTGTATAGTCCAAATATGCTCTTTGTTGACATTAATCAACAAGGATCTTGGTTTGATCTCATCTTGCTCTACTTATGGAGCAACTATTTATGAATTATATCATCATTGTGTACGCATGATCCTTCCATTGACTCATGTGCATTCTCATAATCCGTCAGGATTTCATTATTCTCTGGAATCATTTAAAACTTCGGAGCGTCCTCCAGTTTGATTCATGGACATACTCATAGACAATCTTATGAGATGATTTCTGATGATATAAATAAGTTGTGCCTTCCTCACCTACTTCCTTTCTAAGTGAGGATTAATCGAACCAAGTGGTCTCTCCAAATTCCTTTATGGATCCACGGCCTTAACCACACTTCCACTAAGTGTAGTTGCAACACCTTAGTCTATGGTGTATATCCCTTATTGAGGATTTGTAACCTTGCAGGTAGGTTTGCAGCTGGTATGTGTGATCTCATCACTTTAGCAACATCAATGTACATTCTGAAAATCGATTATTCTTTCACTTCACATTTACATTTGTGGAGTATAAGAATCAATATGAGACACAGTGGGAACACACCATGACAATTCCTGTCATTCCCTTAGAATATACTTTTTCTTGTCTCCCCCTAACGGCGGGAAGACTGTCTCATTAAAGTGATAACCCGCAAATATAGCGGTAAGAGATCTCCTGCTAGAAGGTTTAAAATTCGGATAATTGTTGGGAACTCATTTCCAACATAACTACTTAATAGTTGTAAAGACCCATCATAGTACGATGTGGGGTCGTAATGGCACATATATAGTGCAACCAAAAATGCATAAGAAAATGAATGTCTGGCTTCAATCCAGTAACCAACTGGTACACATAAAAGGTTGACTAATATTGGGTCTAAAACGAATTAAGTAAAGATGCGTGTAATATTGCATATCCACAAAGCAATAAAAGGTAGGTTGGTACGCATAACATATTCCTTAGACATCATCTTTAACCATTGATGATAGCCTTTGTGAGACCATGAGGTATAGGATGCTCTGCATTCATCCTATTAAATATGCAATAACCATCAAGTCCTTTTGATGTGCACTAGCTAGCATTTTCAAATGGTAGTGAGCCTTTACATGTAAAATATGTGCTAGTAGTTTTCCAAATGCAAATTTCTTGGGAACTATAACTAGTCCAAAATGTCAAAACATTCACCAGAGCCATAAGTCACTTTAATGGTCCGCATTTTGCATGAATATTTTTATAAATTTCACCTCGTTTTTTTTGTAATATGGATTTCTTTTTTACCATTTGCATCTTAGGAAGGTCTCGGTCTTGTTTTACTGAATACTTTGTAAAACTGAGTTGCTTTCTCACCTAAAAGCATAATGGGAATGGGGGGTTGTGCATCTACTACTTTAGAAACACTTATTGAGAGATATGCCGCCACTTCGCATTATGTCAATCTTTTCCCCATTGTCTCGTCCACTCAAACACAGTGATATACATATGATTCCTTTTAAAACGAAACATCATCTCACAACCAAAGTTCTTTTATGGTTATGTCAAAGCCTGTATGAGTCAATTTCCAACATTTCATCGTTGGAGTCAATATGAATTCAATAATCCAAATACTATAGTGATTTACATTTCACTATATTGACTCATTAGTTTCTCTAAGATATATTTCCTTCCAAATATATTAGAGACTATAAAAGATGCAATCAATTACATTCTCATCATTGTGAGTTTCCATATGATATCCACTTGCATGGGTCTCTTTGGAATTTAACAAGGTGATTAGCTCTTGTGACTTTTAATCTTTGTTCCATCTTGGAAACAAAATTTGAGCGTTAATTGCGTCGCTCGATGATCCAATCATCGTAATCACATTATAAAGAATTAGTTCAAAAACTATTGTATATTCCTTAAATTAGTGGGAGAAAAACCACTATCAGTTAAACATTGAGTTTCGAGAGATTTAATAAGTGGTGTAACCTTATTGCGTAACAAAAGTGGGATTCAACTCAAGTACTTTAGAGTGAATATATGTTACGTTTCAGCCAGATATATCTCAAGTGCATTAGAAAATTTATGTCTCGTGGGAATGATGTACTTTTCAAAAGTGCTGAAAATGGGTCTAGTTCAACTGAGATCAATTGGCTAGGAAAAGTTCTTCTTGCCAAAGTATGATCTTCTTATGGAAATCGATTGCTACTATGGTACTCACATTGCATTGCTTGTACCAATACCGATAAGAAGATTCATTCCCGCCTCTTTGGTGAGATCTAGAATTACATCTACCTTCATCATATATTCAGTTGATATATGCACTTTGGTATCATTACTACTGGGGGGAAAGATACATCTTTGTCTCATGATACATGTCCCTTTTCACATGCTTTATATGAGTCAGTATGTCTAACCCTCATTACTTCGGGGTTCTTTCCATTTCCAATTTTGCTACATTTAGCTTAATTTGAGAAATTTATTTATCTCAACAGGCCAAGAGAATCTCACTACACATGTCAACCACTTACTTTAGGTTGAATATATTACTAAAGATAGTTCTCTTGTTGTCATACTTCAACATATACTGCTTCGTTAGCATCATGGATGAAGTAAAGAAAATGAAAATTTTCTAACGCATATCATCTTTTGTGAGATCTTCCATAAAAATTCGAATACATATGATTTTATTTGCAACATATCTTTTGAAACTACCGAGTCTGTAATAGTCGATCGATAAAGTGGATTACATTCCACAGAACATTCAAATTTGGGGAGAAAATATCAAGTACGCAATAATGGTGTTCCAGTACTTCTAAACCCCAAATAAATATATTTAAATCCAGTTGGTACAACCAATTGGACAAAAGAAAACATTCAACTATAGCCGATATCATATTCAAAAGAACAAAATAACATTAAGACCAACATTCCTAATGATCAAGATCAACACTCCCCCATGCCCGTCACCCATTTTAGCACAATTAAAGTTATCAGAGTATGCTAACAAAGAATACAAAAATGTGATAAAAAAAATTCACAACAAGACAAAACACGTTGCAACGACTTCTCTTTTATTTTTTTGAGGTAAATTCACAGACAACATCACTTTTTTTCTTATTAAGAAAATGGTATTAATCCGAAAACTTTGAACAACCAGTAGTACTGCATTACAATTTCATAAAATTCATGCGTTTTCATTCTCTAGTTCCATGGCATCATGTGATTGTAGCATATAAAACAAATTAAGATCATGCTAATGGGAGTATGTTATATTCACAACATAGATCATAAGGATGAATAACGGTGTAGGATGGATGATATTCATAATAATGGTTCATACATAATGGCCGAAAGGGTTTATGAAAGCAGTATAAGAGAAGCTCGTTAAATTTCATAGAGTAAAAATGGAATTCAACACACATATAATGAGTAGTATAACATCTGGCCCAACAAACATGTATAAAAAATATAAAATAAAACAGGCGACAGAGATTTATGACCAACAAGCCCAATAATCATCCATACGAAAGTAACCACATTGTTATCAAATCAATTGGACGCCAAAAGACAAAGAGAGTGAAAGGGTGTGAAATATGATGAGTCGATGGAGCCAATTTATCAAAAACGTTGCAAACAATGAAATAAATTAATTAAAAATTTATCAAATCAATGGAGCACCAAACAGAGAGAGTGAATGGGTTTCACAAATGGTGAGTCAGTGGAGCCAATTAATCAAGCATGTTGCGACCAATGAAATAAATTAATTAAACATTTTGTTATCAAATCAAACTAGGGCAAGTAAGTCATAGAAACACATCATCAGTCGATCTGTCATAACAGGTGCAATAGCAACAGACAAAATAGTAATACCCAATTTAATATCTCTAATTGTCATAACAAGTGCTATTAGATATTATACGATTAAGCGGAAGCGGGTATCGGTTCATACCTAGAACTTGGAGCTCCGATTTGGATCGACAAGGAACAAGCAGCAAAGAACAACAACGATCCAACACGACGATTAGCGGGTACTACAATCACCAATGATGAGCACAAGCTTGTTTCATGTGCTAAGAACTTGAAACCTTTTTTTCCTAATGATAACTCCCTTTAGGGTTAGAGCTACCACTTTTCTTATGGTAAACTTATGTGTGATATTGGTGGAATCACGTAACCCTTTACACTTATGCTAGAGATGTTTATATAGGTTCCAAACCCTAAGGAATATGGAACCCTACCGGGCTTGCCACATACAATATGGGCGACCATATTCGGGTCCAACCCGAATATCTAACATCTCCCACTCGCACATAGTGTGTGTGGATTGTACTGTAAGAAAGAAAAGTTCATATTAGTAAATAGCCCGTGCGACCGTCGAGGTACTCGCATTTTGGGAGCTCCATACTAGCAGCTCAATATGAGTCAAAGCATAGAGACATCAACCCTTTAAAAAAAAAATTGTATCTCGTAGAATCCTAGGTCCATCAAAATCTCATTGGTCTAGACTACTCGATCCCTCGTAGAGCCAGTCTAACCCTCATGCTAGCTTATTGTAAATACATTCACACTTGTGTTGCAACTCAAAGAAGGCAACTCAAGTCGTCGACTATGAAATAAAACATTCATGAGTTTGATGACCTTCCTTTCGCCCTATTGTCATGAAGTTTCGAATCAATCGCTTTCCCCAGATATGTACCCTTTTAAGCCGGATCATTCATGGCCACAGGACACATACTAAAGTAGCAATCATCGAATCTTTACTTAATAACAAAGTCAAAAGTCGTAAGGTTACTGTGTATAATCTAATTATCATACGGACTCACATGGTGAGAAAAGCAGGGAACAATTTTCGCACCTCCGTAGTGGTCGCAAGCACGCATAATATCAAAATGCGCTAGAGTGGAGTTTTACTTGACTAAACAAGTATATGTCACAAACTCTTACACTCTACAAATCTTGACTTAGTCGCAACTCTTGCGCCTAATCCGAAATTTCTAACCTCGCTTTCAACAAGCGCCGTGGAAGAGATTTCTTATTTGGCTATTCTTTAAGGTATGATGAACAGTAGAGGTACATTCATCATCGATCTTCACTATATAGATCTCATCTTGGTATTGCCAAGGCGATGCATCATCTCATCTTTGCTCGCTCTCCTTAGCGCCAAAAAGGTGACTCGCTTATGTGAGTAAGCCGGTCCATACCAGTGACATATTAATCAAGTTTTGACATAATGCATTCTCTATGCACCAATGTCGCGTGTATATCCATGCCCATAAGTAAATAATCAATCATAACAATGAACCATTATCAAATTGTATTGATTATTAATAAATATCCATAAAACATATGCATCTACGATCATCATGTCTTAGAACAATAAATAAATAAAAAGACATCCATTACCACCTACGTAAACCTAACGCCCTAACATGAGACATGAAAACATCCCTTGGTATAGGTTTAGTAAGGGGATCAACTATCATCAATTCCCGTAGGCATGTACTCCAAAACTATTTCTTTCTTCGCAAGAGCAGCTCTAATAAAACAACACCTCCTATCAATGTGCTTAGTCTTTCCATGGTACTTTGGGTCTTTTGCATAAGCAATCATTGATGTGCTATCAGAATTTTCACCGCATCGTAAGCGTGAGTGACAAATTCAAAACTCTCAAAGAACCTCCTTAACCAATTAGATTCTTGTACTGCAGCCTTGACAAGCTACAAACTCGATTCCATTGAAGACATAGCGACAATTGATGTTTCTTACTACTCCATGTGATGGCCCCGCCATTTAGCAAGAAAGCATACCCCGATGTGCATTTTTGCTCTCCCATTTCGCCATTCCGCTTAGAATCACAATAACCACCGAGACGTAGATCTCGAACCCTTGTAGCATAGCATGAGGTCGCTCGTCCCTTTGAGATACCTTAGTATCCTCTTGACCGCTTTCAAGTGCTCAAAACCGTGGATTCGAGGCGGTACCGACTAACTAATCCAATAGCATAGCATATGTCAGCCGAGAAGTACACATCATAGCATACATCAGCTCCCAATTGCGTTGGAATAGGGTACCCGCGACATCCCGTCTTTCTCTTCAGGGGTATTAGGGCACATCTCAAGGCTTAAGTTCTGACCTTTAGCAACTGGTGTGTCTATGGGCTTGCAATCTTTCATGTGAAATCGCTCGAGAACCCTTTTTATGTACGTCTCTTGTGACATACCCAAAAGTCTCTTTGAACGATCTCTAAGGATCTTAATCCCGAGCACATAACTTGCTTCTCCCATGTCCTTCATCTCAAAAGTTGAGGACAACCACTCTTTTGTGGCGACAACAATTTCCATGTTACTTCCAGTTTATAAGGATATCATCAACATATAAGGACAGGATAAGGAAACCTTTATCGACCGTTTAACGTACACACAATGGTCTTCCTCTATCATCGTAAACCCATTGGAAACAATGGCTCGATCAAATTTTAAATACCATTGTCTAGATGATTGTTTTAGGCCATAAATAGATTTTTGGAGCTTGCAAACTTTGCGCTCTTGACCTTTAATCACGAAGCCCTCTGGTTGCTCCATGTAAATTTCCTCATCTAGTTCTCCATTGAGAAATGCAGTCTTAACATCCATTTGATGAAGTTCCAATCCATATGTGCGACAATAGCTAACATAAGGCGTATCGAGGCAATTCTCACCACTGGGGGAGAAAGTTTCCTCGTAGTCAACACCCTCCTGTTGGGTGTAGCCTTTCGCCACAAGGCGAGCCCTATATCTTTCATCTAAACCTTCCGCATTGCGTTTGACTTTGAAAACCCATTTGTTTCCAATAGCCTTGCGCCTTCTCGGGAGGTCAACGTATTGCCACACACCATTAATCCTCATTAATTCTATCTCTTCTTTCGATGCAATAATCCATTTTTCCCTTTTAGGAGATGACATAGCCTCTTTGAAATTCTTAGGCTCTGCGTCATCATGTGAGCAAACCATGAAACTTTCCCCCTCAATCTGAAAACGACGACGAGGGACTTTTCCACGTTCACTTCTCCGAGATTGGCGCCTGATTCGATGGAGCCAATCCATTATCAGGTGGAACACTCCCACTTTCCCTAGGAGAACGAGGAATTTCTTCGCTATTCTCAACTAGACGAATTGGTGTGTCTTCCATTGACTCTTCCACCTCAAAGAGGCTAAGATCTCCCCTACCTCGTTCCTTCTAGGAAAGTCCTGTTCAAGGAAATCGCATCACGTGACTCAATCTCGTTTACACTTCCATCGGGATGCTCACCAATGAACACATGGCCTTTTGAGTGATCGAATATCCGATAAAGATACACTTTTTCGCTCGAGGGCCCAGCCTTCCCATACCGATGAGAACTATTGTGTACATAATACTCGCCTGAACCCCATGGTCGCAAATTACCCAATTCGGGTTTTCTGCCGGTCCATAATTCATATGGGGTGGAAGGTACTGACTTTGAAGGCACACGATTAAGGACATAGGCAGCAGACAGTAACGCATCTCCCCAAAAAGAAATAGGAAGATGAGCTCGCGCCATCATTGACCTAACCATGTCTAACAAAGTACGATTCCTTCTCTCGCTACACCATTTTGTTATGGAGTACCAGGAATAGTCAATTGTCTCGTGGATCCCTTTTTCCTCACAATACCCTTTGAATAGGTCGAGATAGATACTCGCGGCCACGGTCGGGGCTTCGAGAGCCTTAATGCTCTTATTTAGTTGATTTTCCACTTCACATACATAGCGTCTAAAGTACCCAATGCTTCGACTTGTGGGATATCAAGTAAATATGACCATATCGCGTAAAGTCATCTATGAAAGTGATGAAATAAGAGGCTCCATGTCTTGCCTTAACGCTCATTGGGCCACATATATCGAATGAATTAATTGCAAAGGCTCAGAGGCCCTTTGGTCTGTCCCAAACGGTTTTCTAATGGCTTTTCCCGCAAGACAATGTTCGCAGTAGGCAAGGAGACTTTAGCGATGGGTCCTAAAAGACCTTCTCTAGCTAGCCTAGTCATCCTTTCTTGCCCTATATGACCTAATCTAGCATGCCAAATCACGTAATCATTATTAACATTTGAAGAAGATGCAACTAATGAAATAGATTTATTAGCATCATAAGAACTAGAATTGTCAATATCCAAAACCATAAAACCATCCGACATAAAACCAAAACCATAAAAATCGGTTGCCAAGCAAATCTTACCGTAATTACCCTCAAAAAGAAAACTAAAGCCTAGACGCAACATACTATTAATCGAAACTAAATTTCGTCGAATATCCTGAGCATAAAGTACATCATGGAGGATTATCGTGCGCCCTGTCGCAGATTTAGCATATAGGTACCGATGCCAAGTACTTCTATGCTAGTTGTGTTCCCCATATAAACTCTCATGCTCCCAAGCAGAACTCGACGATAATCTAGGAACCCTTCTCGGTCCCCGCACATGGTCGGTTGCTCCCGAATCTACAACCCACAAATGAGGAGAATGAGCAACTAATGCTTGACTAGAAACAAAACATTCATAGCGAGGAATAGGCTTTTAAATTACCTTCTTTGGCTCAAGGCATTCACGAGCGAAGTGTCCTTTCTTATCACAAGTTAAAGCATTTCATCTCTCGCTTTGTCTTTCTTACCAAAGACGCTTGCCTCTTTTTGCGCTTAGGAGCGTTGGTAGTGGACGACCCAGATCCATCACGAGGATTCTTACCCGAAGAACCCTTACCCCTCTTGCGCTTAGACCCATTGGTCTTATGCGAAATGTATTCAAGAATAAAACAGAATCAATGGGCCTTAGTTGCTTCCAAGCACTCGACTTCTAGTTCCACACGACGAGAAATATCCTCAAAAGTGCGGACATTATCATTATGTGTCATGTTTTGCTTCATCTCGCTCCCAAGAGTTAGGTAACGAACGAATAACAGCTTTGTACCCGTTGTTCATCCGTCAAGTGATGACTCGCAGCCTCAAGTTCGCGTATCATTGATGACATTGTCCTCAAATGTTGCTTCATTGTAACATTCGGCTTCTTTTGACAAGTGTCAAACTTCATAGTTAAAGCGCGCAACTTAGCCGCAGAGGTAACTCCAAATTTCGCCCGACCGCCTCTAGCATGTCATGAGCAAACCGGGTGGTTCTCAAACTCTCCAATGAGATCATTGTGCATTGAGCTCGGGGATCATATGACGAGCACTCGCGATCCTTCTTAATCCATTCTTGGTAAGCCTCGAGGTTGCGACGGTGTTGAACCGTCGTACCCTCCTCAAAGCCGAGGCATCACATGCTCGTTATTTCGCAGCCCATCATCATTCAAGAGAAAACGATCTTTCGGCGCGCATTTATAGTTGTCGCCATCAAGTTTTTCACCCTTGTTCAAATCAGCAATGATGTTCTTGGAAGCCATTTAGTCTAACATAGCATGCTAAAAATAAAAGGATATTAAACTTATGGCACTATACACATTCAAAAATAACTTTGCAACATTAATCTAAATAAATAGCAAAACAACATTACAAGTCGCAAGATCGAAAAAAATCGTTAAACTCCTAATCATCTCTCGCGCCACAAGTAATATTTTCTACATCTATTTAATATATGCGCAAGTTAATGGTTTTTGGGAATTAAACAAACTCAACCAAACAACCTCCCACTCAATTGTTTTAACATGTTATCAATCAATGATAATAATTCAATCAAACATGTTATCAAACCAAGATGATTACCTAATCAATCAACATGTTATCTAGACATACAATTCAGCAGTACGATATGAATTCAATCCAGCGCCATACATGTTGTATATTAAAGAAATTATACAATCACAACATAAACCATTCACATGTTATCACGGATAAAGCGATTTACCATATAATTTCAAAGAAACTCTATCATGTGAATCTAATTAGGTTCTGAAAATAGTTTTATTGAATTCGGAGCGTCGAAAACCTTAGGGTACCAAAATTGGAGTTGATCCGACAACCACAAGATAGAGAAAAAGTGAAAAACAAATTATTAGGGTCGATCCGCGAACCGAACCGAACCCCGAACCGAACCACCGATCCGAACCGCGAGCTGACTCGCCGGTGCGGGTCCGGACCGCGAGCCGACTCACCGAGCTGGACCGCGAGCCGACTCACCGGCCTCTGGGACGGGACCGCGAGCCGACCCACGGGTTCGAACCGCTGGCTAAACAGCGATCTTGGGCCGAGTTAACTCGCCGATTCTTAAACAGTGTAACTCGCCGATTTGTGAACAAAGTGTTGACTCGGCATCGTTCATCGTCTTCTCTAAAATTCCAGCAGCGTATGCACGCGCATGACCAACTTAGGGAGACCATATCTCACTCATACGAGCTCCGATTCAAGCAAATAATATGTCAAAAGAAAGCTCTCAGAGAGCACTATCTATATATATTAATTTTAATTAACATGGATCGACATATATACATCAAAACAATCATCAAACCACTGCTCACAAACATGATATAAAACTAGGGTTTTGCAATATCTTTCAAACCACATGTTCAAACGATACAAAACTTTCCAGGAGATCATTTGAATCAATAATGAACATACCCAATTAAATATTTCAAACCAAAACACCTTTATCAAGATCCGAAATATTTATACATCCATTAATGGTTTTTAACCCAAAAAAAAAAAAACAACAAGAACCCTAATCATGATACTATCATGTTATCAATAACTTTCAAGCATACAAAGCATGTTATATCAAGCACTTAAAACGCAGCAAACCAATAGCTCATGATACCAATATTAGATATTATACGATTGCTTTAAGCGGGTATCGGTTCATACCTAGAACTTGAGCTCCGATTTGGATCGACAAGGAACAAGAGTTAAAGAACAACAACGATCCAACACGACGATTAGCAGGTACTACAATCACCAATGATGAGCACAAGCTTGTTTCAGTGCTAAGAACTTGAAACCTTTTTTTCCTAATGATAACTCCCTTTAGGGTTAGAGCTGCCACTTTTCTTATGGTAAACTTATGTGTGATATTGGTGGAATCACGTAACCCTTTACACTTATGCTAGAGATGTTTATATAGGTTCCAAACCCTAAGGAATATGGAACCCTACCGGGCTTGCCACATACAATATGGGCGACCATATTCGGGTCCAACCCGAATATCTAACAAGTGCAATCAAATCATCAATAGATATCCATAGCCTACAAACATAATCAACGGAGATAAAATTTGGAATATCATACCTTTGAACGTCGAGAGAAAAAAATATGAAGTAACAATAGAGATTTCCGAAAACATACCGTGAGTCAGGTATTAAATGATCGCCAAAAAAAATAAAAAATGCTTCCATTCCGTTGATCCAAAACATAGCATACATATATAAATTATTTAAAGTAGGAAATACTAATAGGTCCTAGGAATAATATATTAGAGTTAGTTTGGTCCAGTTGACCCAGACAACTGTTTGTTTGGTCCCTTTTAAAAATATTTATTGTTGTTTGGTCCTAAAAATTATTGTTTGGTCCTAGGGTGGACAATACCACGCGGGATGATGTCATCAATGATGTCACAGTCCTTTAATTGTGACAGAAATACCCTTTTTTCACTTTTTTCTCTCTCCTAATAAAAATAAATAAATAAAAACTTAAAACTTAAATATCTTTTGAACCATATGTCCAAAAATGATAAATTTTATATCTTCGAAAAGCCCTCGACGAGAGCTTTCCAACGAGTGTCATTGTCGCTATATTTCAGAGCTTTTAATTTTTACCTTATTTTTTAGCTATAAAATGAACTATTATATGAGTTCATTCTACAAAATGAACTACTATAATGAATAATTATGCTAATTAGTTCATTCTAAAAAGTGAACTCTTAGGATTAGATAAATATAATTCTAACTATAAAATGAACTACCATACGACTTCATTTTATGTAATGAACTGGTGTAATCAACTATTATTACGAGTTCATTTTACAAAATGAACACCTATCAAGGGTTCATTCTACAATATGAACTAGTTATATGAACTGGTTCATTCTACATAATGAACTGGTATAATGAACTAATACTATGAGTTCATTCTACCATATAAAATACCATTAGGATTTCATTCAAAAATATGAACACCTATCACGAGTTCATTCTACGATATGAACTACTATTTACGAGTTCATTTTATAATATGAACTACCATAATGAACACCTATTACAAGTTCATTCTACAATATCAACGACCATATTTAATTATTATTACGAATTCATTTTACAACGTGAATTATCAATCCTACAATATGAACAACCATTATGAATTCATTTGACAATAAAAGACATCTATCACGAGTTCATTCTACAATATGAACTATAATAATGAACTACCATTACGACTTCATTCTTCATAATGAACTACTTTTATGAGTTCATTCTACAAAACAACTTGCTAACATATACAAGTTCATTCTACGAAACGAACTGCTATAAGTAGAATGAACTATCATGTTCTAAAATAGTGTTCATTCTCGGATATGAACTACTATTACACCGAAAAAATTAAAATTCCGAAACATAGCATAATGGGTATTCATTGTGTAGATATCATTGAGACCTTTCCGAATATATAAAATTTATTAATTTTCGACTTATATCTTGAGAGATATTTCATTTTTAAGTTTTTTATTTATTAAAGTTAAGAAGAGAGAGAAATTTGTGGGGAGAAAATGAAGAAAGATAAAACCAAAAAATAAATAAAGAGAAGAGGGTATTTTAGATATTCTAACATTTTTAAATAATTAAGGACCAAATGGAAACCCTTTTTTATTGATGGACCAAACAAATATGGGACCACCTAAAAAAGAACAATTAATTGGGGGATATTTTACTGTTCATGCCGGCATGGTTTTTCAATACCGGAAATCAAAACCGGCATGGTTTTTCCATGCGGGCATGAAAAGTAAAATATCCCCCAATTATATGGTCCTAAAAAAGGACCAAAAGTTATTTTTCCCTTATTTAAAACTCAAACTTATTGTGCTTGATTGAGAAGAAAAACAAATGGATAAACGATAGCCCTTCATTTGGTGATTTGATAATAATCCGAGAGAAAATAGATCAGAGCATCGTGGTGATAACGTTTTGCAGTGAAAAGGAAAGTAAAGTAAAGGGCATAGACTAGTTTCATTCATCAGAATAATAGGGTTATATGGAACAGTATTCTTTATATACATGGGATAGGGAAAACCAAAAGGCTTCCGTTTTGGACCGCACATCCATGGGCATGGGACCTTCAACAGAACACTACATATATCTTGTAATTGTATATTTGAATAATGCTTTGTTTTTCTAGGAAGGTTTTTTTTTTTTTGGGGTTTCTTATTTTATTTTATTTTTGATAAAAAGAAGAAATTCAAGAAGAGGAGGGATCCCCTCACACTTTTATTATCACACTATCTCACACGTTGGGTGTCATTTTTACGAATTAAAACCAAACTGTAACGTATGAGGATATGTTCCTCTTACCAAGTTCTACATGCCTACCAAAAATGAGCATATTCCGAGACGTATAACATCATCATCTACTACTTTGAAAATGAGCCGTTGAAAATCTGCGGATTTCTGGCCGTCGAAATTGAGACCGGTAGATCGTGAGGTTTTATATTTCGGAATGTGCTCATTTTTGGTAGGCATGTATAACTTGGTAAGAGGAACATATCATCAAAATATTAGCTTCAAATTCTTTACTTTTTGGTTTTAATTCGCAAAAATGACGTCTAATGTGTGAGATGGTGTGATAATAAAAGTGTGAAGGGATCCTTCCTCATTAAAGAAACTAAGAAGGAGAAGATACATTGGTTTGTTTACATAGCTTATAAAGCCACAAATCCTTTCTATATTTATAACAATATCTAGAATCAACACTTATGCCCGTGTATCTATTTAAAATTATACCTAACATATCAGCATAACTATTACAAGTCCCTTCAATATAAGAAAAAGAATAACTATCAAGAAATTGATAGTAATCTAAAGCTTGCAGCAAAATAGCTTCAGATCTCTGACTGAAAGCAAAAATTTTCTTCTTCTTCATACTGTTTATAACATTTTTATTGTCATTAAGAAAAACTATTCTTTCATTGCTGCATCCTTGCATCCACTTGATAGCTTCTCGACAGGCTCTGGATTCGGCTTCCTCTGAGCTTGAGCACCATCCTGATCCACCTGCAAATTCAACAATAAGGCCTATGTTAGTTGTTTTCACCATGCCATAAGCAATTTTTATTGTTTTACTCTGAAAAGCAGCATCAAAGTAGATATAAGATATATCATGCAGAACATTATGATTTGCATAAGAGCATTTAGGACGAGGCTCATCACAAATATTAGTACCATTGTTTTTCACAGTTGTATAATTATTGTTCCTAGTATAATTTGTGGGTTTCTTATTTGGAATCAAAATTTCGTTTTTATTGTTTTAAATATATTAAAAGTTCCAAAAATAAAATAAAATATGGTCGTTAAATTTTCTCCTTGTATGATTTATATGCGTGTTGATGAAGCTTAATAAAAAAATACATATTTTTTTCGGCCCTGCCTCTTGTGGATGTTAAGGACAAACCTGAGCATGATCATCCACTTAAGCAACTTATTGATAATTATAGTCTATGTCGTTGCTTCCCTAATCACGAATGTTATTAGGTTATTCATATGGTACGATTACCCCAACAAAGAAACAGCTAGCCCAGGTAGAACTCAGCACACATGAAATCTGACCCCAAGCCGTTTGCGATGATAATATACTACAAGAAACTTTGGAGAAAAGTACCGAAGCAAATGTAACCGTATAAATGAACAATCACCATGTTTTGTTAATTGGTGTAACCGATCCTACGTAATCACCATGTGATGGTATGATCGATCCTTGTAATTGGTGTGACCGATCCTAGTAATTGGTGTGACCGATCATGAGTGTGTGTGATGATCGATCCTTGTAGTTGGTGTAACCGGTCGTGGTAACTGGTGTGACCGATCACAAGTAATACCATGTGTAGATGGAACCGATCCTAGTGACTGGTGTGACCGATCACAAGTATTTCCATATTTAGGTATAACTGATCCTAGTGATTGGTGGAACCGATTGAACCCTTATTTCAATCGCATAGTAGTCTTGGAATACAGGAAAACCAATTCTAAACGTGTTTGGAAGTGTGGTATAACCAATTCCAAGAATGCAAATCCATGTAATATGAAATAAGGATTTGCAGTGAAAAGATGTCAACACGAGCAGTAACTCTTATCATTTATTTTTCAAAGATATTCCTTGGTACTCAAGGTGATCATGTGCCGAAATAAATTAAGAATCTTTTAATTAAGCTTTTTGGTTTTATATGCTTTAATTATCAGCAATTAATGCATAGCTCTAGAGAATACAAATTAGTAATGTGCATTTACTAATTGGAGATTCTCTATTGAGAGATTTCCGAAATATTGGATAAACCATTTATATTGGAATTAGGAAAAACGAATTTTGCCATTCATTGCATATCTTGAGAATATCTTCGGTTTTCGAAATTCCTTGGTGTCTAAACATCCTTGGTCTATAAATACCTAAGTTTGCATTTCTAGCAAACTATCTTAAGAGCCAGGCAAATTTCATTTCTTGTTGTTTCTGGTGGAGCCATCTATTCGGAGAGTATCCTAATTAGGTGAAATCTCTAACACCCGCTCATTTAAAGACTTTTGTGGGATCAAGAAGCTCTATGAGTACCGTTGGTGGGAAACTAGATAATTGCAGTGTTATTAGTTTTCGATTGATTTGATTGACTAACGGTTGTTGAAACTTTTATTGCACCTAGTTTGTTTATTCTTGAGAATCTTCTCTTCCGATATAAGATTCACTCAAACTAGATCAGAGTATCGACGGGATCTTTAGAACTGTTGTTAGATCTAAATACTTGTGATAATCCATTGTTAACAAACTATGTTTTGTGCGTAATTTATCACAAGAGATTCAAGTGGTGTTGTGAAGGTTATTGAAGATTAAGAAAGATGTGAAGACGAAGAAGATTTCTTATTAGTTTTCGTATCTTGTGAATTGTGTGCACAAACCTTGATCGATTGGGATCCAAATAGAATCGGATTTATTCGATTGATTGGTTGTGTGAGATCGGCATTCTCTATATTTCTCTTTGAGATTTTTTTTGATTGAGTGTGAATCTATACTTGACTATTTCAGTAGTTAAAGTTAGATTGATCTAACCACACAAAGGAGTTTATTAGATTAAATGGAAGAGCCTTTGTCAAACAACTCATCTAAATCTTGTAGCAAGATTGATTAGAGTGGTTACCAAAAAGATTCTTCCTTTGTTGTTTGGACTACGATCCAAAGGACTTGCTATTCACGTGCGTCACTCTAGAAGTCGAAGGCGCAGTGATACTAAGGGAACTAAGTATCTAGGGGTAGTCTGCTTGGTCTCAACTATATGAACTTGGTATTAGATTTGTATAGCGGCTTAATTCTGGGAGTATTCGAAACTGTACTAGGTCCCAGGGTTTTTATCCATTTGCGGTTTCCTCGTTAACAAAATCTTGTTGTGTATTTTACTTTGATTTCCGCATTATAATTGTTTATTATAATAAAGTAAAATACACATATACGTTAACTACGCATTACTTGATAGTGATCCTATAGAGTTTGGTTAATACCGAATCTATTATCGATTAATACACTTTGTTGTTGTATTGTCTCGATCTTGTATACATAGTCAATCACACAAATTATCCTGTTGTTGTATTGTCTCGATCTCGTATCCATAGGCGATCACACGAAGTGTGAACCGAATTGTCGTATTGTCTCGACTCGGTCCATAGACGATCACATTCGGTAGAGGACTTATAGGTTGAAATAAAAAGATTTTGGTGTATTTGGGTACCCTCGTCTTTTAAGTTAGATCAACTAAGATCAGGATTATCGAAATAATCAAATCTTAGCTCATAAACTATAAAAGTAGATCTCAAAGAGAAATTCCAAAATATAGACTCGATCTAAACAACAAGCTATAAAAAGTCTATCAAGGTAAATGAGCTTTTCAAATCCCAGACAATCGAGTGTGCATGAAGTACCACAAACATCAGCATACCAATAAGAAAATACTCTAGTCTTCTAAATTCAGTCTTCAAAGTACCTGCACAAACAACTTGATTCCACTTACGGTCGATCGGGCACAGAATGGAGTATGTTAACAATGGATGATCAGAAGGGCTATCTTCAGATACAGAAGAGAAGGATCACATAATAAACGAACTAGATCTATCAAAGTTCAACACACCGTTAGTCCATCGAAAACTAAATAAACAACACGATCAAATTTCCTACCAATCGTACTAGTAGACGCTTCTTAATCCCAAATAAGTCTTTAAACGAAGCGTACGTAAGAGATTTCACCTAATTAGGATATTATCCTCTCCAGTGATTATTACGAGAATACTATTAGTGGGATTCCACACACTAAACTCGAAGTTCTTTGTGTTAGGTAAAAGTTTGCAAGAAAGACAAACTTCACCATTTATAATAACCAAGGTAGTTTGGACATCAAAGAATTACCAAATCCGAAAATACTAAAAGATTTACAATAAATATCTATTTTTGGTTTTGGTAAATATTCTAAATATTGTCTAACTAATATACTGAAATCTCTCTTGGATGTATCAACGCCATATTAGCTAGCATAAAGAATATACTTTACTAATATAGCAACCAGAGATATGTTAATCCACTGGGATATGACTGACACATGAATTCTGAATATCAAAAAGATATTATGGAATATTTCGGTTTTGGATCTAACCTTGAGTATAAAATAAAATACTTGAACATTAAGTAATAAGAGTTCAACACATTCAAAATTATTATGTCAACATTATGAACTTTCCATATTAACCAAACCGTATTTTCGATATCTATCCAAACCCTAAATTTATAGCCGAAATCGGAAAAACATTTTGTTGGTTAATCAAGGGATCGGTCCAGCTAGAGATCCCTGTGAAGGGATCGGCCCTAGTAGAGATCCTTGCTTAAGGGATTGGTCCTACTAGAGATCCTAGGGATTGGTCCAAGTAAATAATCGTGTTTAATGGATCGATCCGGTAGCGCCCCCAAAGCTAGCAGCTGACTAATCCAAGAGATTAGCTAAATAAAGAGGCACTAAGAATCTAAATCATTTACTTCAACATTCAATTAAGAAATCTGCTACAAAACTTAACCAAAAAACTAGCCCCGCTCTGAAATAAATACAAGAACTCCTCTCATGTGATACATAACAACAATCATTTGGTTTACAAATAAAATATACAACATAATAAACATAGCAGAAGTAAATCAACTAGCGAACTCAACCATTGGAGCTTTCGCTGCGCAACTCTTATCTGTCTCTGAAACTGAAAGTGGGAATGGGTGAGCACATCATCCCTAAAAGGGATTCCCAGTAAAAATAACATTTAACTTTCAAGTAATCATTGGAATGATTTGGAAAACAATTCATGTTTTCCTAAAACACTAAAAGACAACCAATTCACATAAATAAACAATCATGGTATATGGAACTAACTCCTTCTTCAAAACAATGAATTATTGGATGTCGACCAATTCCTTACGCATCCAATTGTATACATTGAAAATGAAATATATTGGATGTCGACCAATTCCTTACACATCCAATATTTTACATTGGTGTCGACCAATTCCTTACACACCAAAATGAAGGAGCATATTCTATATACCTTAGATGATAATGTTCATTTCCCAAACAATTCATAAACACAAACAAGGCATTACAATTTCTTTCCAAGCAATGGAAAGATTAAAAGAATCAACAGTACTTTCGGAAGTTAAAATAACACAATGCATGGAATACACAATCAGACAATGCATGTATTTATTAAACGTAAACTTTTGTAGAGAGAAAACAACAATAATCACAAAAGAGTTAAATGTAAATTCCCACCTATTTTGGTGACAAGTCACGCCAACCTCGAGATCCACGATCCACTGGTTCGTCCTTTGAACGATCGTTGTTAATACAGACTAACTGTTAATCACACAATAATCATACAATTCTATCTAATGGTTCTAAACCCATTTATGGTTCTACATCTTTTCATTATCTATCTTTAGCACATATAAAGGTTTACTAGTTCAATTAGGTTGTATCTACAGTCCATTAGCTAAGTCTTATGAATATCTATAACTTTGTAGAATAAGCCAAAGGCTAATTCAGACCATAAAGGTCCAATTCATGTACAATAGGAAACTAACTCTAAACCCAAGTCCATTAAACAAGCCCATTAATCCAAAGCATGATCCTCCCGAGTCAATTAACAGTCACTAAAGGTCAACGTTTGGTCAATAGAATCACCTAACGGTCAACGTCCAAAGTCAGGTCGAAGTCAAAGGACTCAAGGTCAAACGAGTCAACTCAATGAGTTGAATCAAGGTTTACTGAGTTAACTCAACTCAATCAAACAACCTGAGTCAGGTAAGTCAGCTAGACCGACTGGGATGATTAATAGGCCTAAAACTCAAGAACAGGGGTCTATACAATCACTAAACATTCATTCATTCATTTAAATAGAAATCAATAATTCAATACAACTGTAATTTAAGCCTACTTGCAATTGCATTTCCAA
This sequence comes from Papaver armeniacum, assembly GCA_023531295.1. Taxonomy (NCBI): domain Eukaryota; kingdom Viridiplantae; phylum Streptophyta; class Magnoliopsida; order Ranunculales; family Papaveraceae; genus Papaver; species Papaver armeniacum. The sequence continues at coordinate 64,013 of JAJJWW010003357.1, forward strand.
GCTTTCACAATAATATAACTGTTCTTTAACCTACCAACTCACTCTCACCTTGACCCACAAACATTCATCTCAAGTAACATTGTACCTCAGCTCAACACACCACCACTATAACCCTAATTCCTTTACACTCCACCTGCACATACATATTCTTTGCAACTCAACACATCTAACTACTTATCAAATATCCATTGCAGTTACTCATTCATATAACTTCCACGGCTGCAACACCAACTCAACCTTCAATTGCTGCCATTAGAATCCATATCCTGCACACACTGCCTTCACCAGTAGTTGTATCACAATCCCTCACATTCAAGTTCATTCTCTTCACCACAGTTCACTCTTTCTTTTAGCTCATCACATTAAACACTTGTATTTAATCCAGTATTAATCTTCACAGACAACACCATTATATCTGTCTTAACCATTTCAGCACCACCAGTTCAATACCACCAACAAACCTGCATACCAGTAACTTCTAACATTCATCTAAACCTTCAATTCATTCCATATTCATTAACATCCACAACACCACTATAATTCTTCCACTAACAGTTCTCTGACATTCTCATTATCATTAACTCCACCAGCACAAATATAATATGTTACTCCACCAGAATCACAACACCACCATCCAAACATAATCTTTTTGTCTAACGCAACTGTGAATCCAATAACAATCATACAACTTCAATATATGAATCAAATAACTTACTAACTTTACTGATAAAAGAAATTACCTCAGATTAGTTCCATACCAGCAAATATAATTCAACTTACAATTTTCCCTGAGTCTACATCAACAGCTTCAATCATCGAGCTCAGCTTCATTAACACCCTCAGATTGAACTCTTCAATCCAACTTCCCAGAAAAACCCTATTTCTAATTTGGAGAAGAACACATGAACCCCAATTCTTCAATTCTTCCTCAGAACATCTCCAACATCTAATTAACTTCACCTCGTTTCTCAATCGACTAAACCTACTTCTAATCATCTATCTATAACATCATGTTCACTTTCTAAATCTCCTCAGAGCTCTTCTCATGAAACCCTAACTCACTAATTCATCACCGAATCATCTTCAGAACTTCAATTAAACACTAACCCCTTTTTTATATCATCACCAACTAATCAAATCCTCCTTCAATTAATCAATTCCTCCATATCTTAAACTCAGATGAAAACCTCAACTTTCTGCTTTATCTACAAATCGTCATCTCTCCTTATTTTCACGATCAAACAATAAGAACACCACCAAAAACTTCATCATCAGAGCATCTTCATCGTTTAACCCTCTCAAATCGATTCTCACACCTCTCTCAAAACCAGTAGCCGCGAAGAACAGGGGAAAGAAAGAACAAACGAGAAGGAGAATAAAGAGAGAAGAAAAGAGAATGAGTTTCTCTTCGACACGTCTTGGTGATAAGGCCAACTACCCAAAATAAAGGTACCCACCCAAACATTAAGGGCAGCCAGGCGGTTTAAAGTAAAATGACTAACTTGCCCTTCATACAAAACTGATAAAATCTTCTTCATCCGATATCCGATTGACACGTTTGAGTAGTCCATTCCGCGTAAACTTTCGAGACCTATTCAATGATACTAGTTTTGTATCTAGATCATTGTTATATTAGTTCTTATTAATTAACGTTCGTGTTAAACTAATCAAGTTATTATTGTCTAATTCGTCACTTGACTAGTCTAATAGCATTGACGAGCTTGAGGGTCTTTACAAGTCCTATAATAGATCATGTGATTCCTTTTAACTACGAAAAAAGTTTCACGAGTCTACTTCCTTAAACTCGTGTAGTTAAACATAGTTTTCTAGGCATGGAATTAACACAAAGTTCAACACACTGACTAGCAACGAATTACAAATATAGTGTTATGTTGCATTTACGAAATTTTAAAGATAAACATTATACTTTGTAATCTAATATATCAACATCGGATGATTTTATACGAAGTTTCTTGTTGAAAAACAGAATTTTCCAGACATTTTCAACTTTGTGAGAAGTACAACTAAAGGTAGACATTTCGCCAATTCTCTATGAAATGAAATATAATTCTCATTTATCTATTTATATAATAGAGTTGTCCCAGATTTCTAGAAGGAAAATATATTCCAAGAATGGATTTTATTAATGTAATAATATTACATTAACCAAAAAGAATTTTCTAACAGAAATACCATAATTTTTCGAATTTCTTTTGTTCGGTGCAAATTTATACGAAAATCCTCATCACTTATTGAGAAACAAGTGATAGAGATACATCATCTAGGTTAAGTTGATACGAGAATCAAATTTTACAGTTTATAAACTTCTCTTTCTTATTGGAAATCATGGTTTTCTTACAGGTTTCTTCCATCTCAACACTCTTAATGCCTGAATTTTTGTGTTCTTAATTTCCTTAGTGTCCTTTCCTTAATTTGGAAACAAGACTAAAATTAAGTTATCCATTTTTCGCATTTGATCAGTCTTTATATCATCTTTAAACTTAGAACAGGACATAGATGGATTACTCGATTTAGTTGTACCTGATGAAAGGTAAGATCCTCTCTCTAGATTGTGTCTACGATCTTGGGAATTGTTTTGACATTAATTTTTACTATGTCCATGTTGCTTACATTGAAAATAAGGTGCATACAAAGTATAAGTACATCCCTGAGTTTTTAGAGGATAATCCAACATTTACCTTGAATGGCTCTCAGACTTGTGAAAAACTGTTTTGGTCGGTTTATAAGAGTAGTCATCGGCATTCCTTAGATTGGAATTTACTACTTTCATTTCTTAATTTCATCATTAAAACTATCAAGATTATTGATGATTTTATACACGATTCTTCTTGGAATTTAGAAAAAGTTAGGATTTTTAATGTCTCTTATTCAAATCTTCCTTGTCATTCAGATAATTCAAACTTATTTGATCGAGTAAAGATTTTATTCATTCAAGTTCAGATTCCAAGGACTGAGTCTTCCTATCTTGACAAAATAGTTTTTGTGATAAAATTTCAGAATTGAACTTATCTTGTGTATCTAACGTTGACCTTGAATCAAGGTTGTAGTCCTCAGCAATGGTTGCAACATATAATGTCTTACAATCTTGATCGTTCTTGTCAAGAGAATAGTAAAGAGTTGAAGTATATGTATTTTTCTTCCAATGAATGTCCTAAGTGGGACATTCTGGAGAAATATGACCAAAGCCTTGACACTTGTGGCATTGAGGAAATATCATCATCATCATTCCATGTATCCTCCTTTTTGGTGACAACAGTTGTTGATTCCTAAAGGATACAAAAGGATCCCTCTTTCGATGTCTCAATATCTTTTTAAATTGTTGAGTAAGGAGATATAAATTGTTATTTGATTCAGCTTCATCTTTATCGTCTAGGGTTATTTTCGTTGGAGTTCTCAGGACTTAAAATCACGGGATTTGAATTGGCTTTGAGTGTCGTGCCAGTGTATTTTTCTTTGTTAGACAAAAACTCACGATCAAAGATCTTTAATTTCCTAAAAAGTGTGTTTCTTGATAAGGATGAAATATCATTGGCTTCAATGATGACATGTTTCTTATATTATATGTAGATGGTAACGATCAGAAAATTTTGCATATTATATATTTTTCAGAAAATCTTTCCTAGGGAGAAAAAAGCATTGACAATCTCAGAGAGTTTGATGTGAAACTCCTCAAAGGTGTCGTTATCATCCATACAAAGATTTTCCCAATCAGAAGTAAGAGTTTGGAGTCTAGCTTCCTTTTCTGAAGAGTAACCTTCCAAAGTTCCAACACAGTCTTAACATTAACCATGCTACTTTAGAGGTTTCACATGTTTAAACATGGTGCTGAAGATCTAGGCTTACTGCGTGTATTATAGCATTCACACCATCTGAATTATGCTTGACAAGAGACTTCTCTTCACTAGAGTACGAAGCTAAGCTTTTAAACTTAGTTTCCAAATTTTCCAGCTTCGTAAGTTCATATCCATCAACAAATACCCAAGTATTAAAATCGCCTGATTAAAGAAAAGACTTCATAACAGATATCCACTGTAGATAGTATCATCAAATCTTGGCGATACGTTAATTGATCCCGACTCATTCAAACACGAATCCATTGCCTTATAGGTTGGATCACACCATATAAAGCGCTCATATACCAATTGAAATGATGAGGGTACCAAGTACACCACAATCTTTTCGATATTCACCTATTCAAGACACACCTTGTGTGATCTAATATAGACAAGAACTGTCAAGAAGATGACAAGCAAAAGATGTACACTTGGTATATAGTGTAAGTTGGAAACCAAACCAAACTATGGGATCAAACCAAATGTAAACTAATAATTCTAATGCGGAAAGTAAAGTTAAAGTATACATACAAGATATTGTTAACGAGAAAACTGCAAATGCAGAAAAACCCCGGGGCCTAGTTTAGATGACAACCAACTTCGTATGGTTGTGACCAAGTAAACTAACTTCAAGCTAGTAAAGGGGCATTTTTGTAATTAAATTATTCAAGTCTCAAGTTAGTAACTTATCTCTGAAACACTCTTATATCACCATTCTTAGTATATGGTTATTAATTATCAGAAGAACTCAAAATTTTCTTGTATGCCTCACAAGTCACGCCATGGTTCATGAAAATATACCCTAGTTTGAGGCCAACTCTGAAACCTTCCTTGACATTTGAGCGAGCTTTCTCGCTATCTTAAGGGGGTCAGTTTCAAACTAAGCCCGTTAACATTCAACCCATGATCCGTTAAGCCAGAAAAATTCAATTTTGGGTGGAAAAATGGTGGTGCTGCAAAATCAAACAGTTCGGATCTAACCACAAGAAAAAATAGCGTTCCCTAGATTGTCTCGGGGGGTAAGGTAAGCCGCCAATATGTATTTTATAAGGCCCATTCACTTCTTTAACCTTGGAGAAAGAGAGATTATAAATCACCGGTAAAGTTAAAGATCAAGTTCATGCAATGGCAATGTCAACAGCTGATCTTCGAGCTGGTAATACGAGGACAACAACTGTGATGGGGAGTTTGTGGCTAAAGAGTAATAATGCATCTTGTAGTGGTGTAGGATAACAGAGAAGTGCAGTGCAGGTTAAGGTTCAATTTCACTAACACTGTCACACGTGCAGGACAGCTGTGTATGTTCTGTACTCACACTGTCTTCTCACACAAGTGATAACTTGTCTTTCTCTTTCTGTATTAATAGTGTCTGAAACTATTCTTTAATGTGTAATGAATCATATCTCTCTCTGAGAGTTTTCTCTGAAATAGATACACTTCCATTATGGTATCATGAGCAGGTTAGGATAGAGTTCATCTTCAACCTATATTTTTTTTTTTTTCTGATCCAAAGTCTTCATTAAGAAGATCATCATCAAGTGTGTCTCTGTTTGAATCTGACAACAACTGTTCATTAACTCTTGATTCACATGGATTTTCTGTGAAGGACCTCAATTCTGGGAACACTCTCTTCCAAGGACCACATAAAAATGGTCTTTATCCTATATCATTCAATAAATCACTCCATGCTCATCATGCTTCCATCATCACAGATCATTCCTTGCTCCACAGAAGATTTGGTCACCCAACATTTCAGACTCTCCAACGAATTTGTCATACACTGCATTTGACAAATGTAACCAATAAACCTTTTTCATGTACTGAGTGCAAAATTTGTAGATCTCATAAGCTTCCCTTTGGTTTGTCAAATAATGTTGCTACCAAACCACTTCAATTGTTACACATGGATTTATGGGGTCCATGTCATACTTCATCTACTTGTGGTGCTCTGTATTATGCCAATGTTATTGATGATTTCACAAAATATTGTTATAATCAGGGAAATTGTTGTTGAAGTGCAGAGATAACAAATTTAAGAAATGTATCAGAAGAACCTGTCAACATGATGTCATCCACATAAACTAGAGCCACGGTAAGTTGAGTACCATCTCGATGAACAAATAAGGAAGTGTCTGCTGTAGAGTTCTTAAAGTTCAGAGAAAGTAGAGCAGAGCTCAGTTTTGCATACCAGTCCCTGGGGGCTTGCTTGAGGCCATAGATAGCTTTATGGAGAAGGCATACATGATGAGGCTTGTCCTTATCCACAAATCCAGGAGGCTGTGACATGTATACAGTTTCATTAAGCTCACCATGAAGGAAAGCATTACTTACATCAAGCTGATGTATAGACCAGTTATCTCTGCACTTCAACAACAATTTCCCATCAAAGATTTAGGACCACTGCACTATTTTTTGGGTCTTGAAATTGTCAGAAATGAGGATTCTCTGTTTTTGTCACAAACCAAATATGCGGTTGACTTGTTACTCAAATATCATATGGATGGGGCTCAGCCATGCAATACGCCTATCTCTACTTCAACAAAACTTTCAAAGGATGATGGTATTCTACTTGACAATCCAACAGAATATAGGTCTCTTGTAGGTGCTCTGCAATATCTTACTTGGACAAGACCAGATCTTTCATTTCGTTAACTTGGTCTCTGTCAATATATGTACGGCATCCAGGAGCACTCACATGGCTGCAGCAAAGAGGATTCTCAGATATGTTAAGGGTACATTAGGATTTGGTCTTCATTTTACTAAAGGCAGTAATTTTTTGTTGGGTTTCTCAGATGCAGATTGGGCTGGTTGTGTGGATGATAGAAGATCCACAGGTGGTTACTGCATCTTTCTTGGCTCTAATGTTATCTCATGGTCTTCTAAAAAGCAAACTACCATTGCCAGATCCAGCACAGAGGCTGAATACAGAACTCTAGCTCACAAGGCAATTTGAGGTTGTGTGGATTTGCTATCTTACAGATCTTCATGTATTTCTACCTGGTATTCCCAAATTAGGGTGTGACAACATCAGCTCCATTGCTCTGGCTTCAAATCCTGCTCAACATTCAAAGATGAAGCATGTACACTTGGATTACCACTTCATCAGGGAATTGGTTCAGTCCAAAGCACTGGATGTGTTCTATGTCAATACAATTGACCAAATTGCAGATATTTTTACAAAAGGTTTACCAGCACCTAGGTTTGCATTTCTCAGAGACAAGCTTCATGTAATTTCATCACCCATCAGCTTGAGGGGGGATAATAATGCATCTTGTAGTGGTGTAGGATAACTTGGAGAAGTGCGGTGCGGGTTAAGGTTCAATTTCACTAACACATTTGTCACATCGCAGCAGGATTTGTGTATGTTCTGTACTCACACTGTCTTCTCACACAAGTGATAACTTGTCTTTCTCTTTCTGTATTAATAGTGTCTGAAACTATTCTTTAATGTGTAATGAATCATATCTCTCTCTGAGAGTTTTCTCTGAAATAGATACACTTCCATTAAAGAGTTTTCAGAACGAAAAGACATTAAAAGTCGTATGCAAAAGATAACTGTTTTAGATGATGGAGAAGTTTGCTCGGTTTGTCTTCTAGACATGAATGGTGCTGATGATGATGCGGTAGTGTTGAAGTGCTCGCATGCTTTCCATGAAAGTGTATTTTGGAATGGTCGAAGCGAAAACCTGATTGTCCTCTTTGTAGACATGATATGTGGAGAGATCTGCAACAGAATCGTCGCAAGAGATTGCATTTGTACTTAAAGCCCAAACTAGAATTACTCTTCCCAACAAGATATAGTAGATTTAAATTCTAATTACTGATTTGGGTAACTTCAGTTTTTTTTCTTCTTATTCATTGTAAGAAAGTCTCTTTTTGATGGAAAATTAAATTTAGTTTCTTGCAGAGAGGCAGAGAGTTGTGTGAACTCCTAATTTTGATATTTTGTTTGGTTAATCTATGTTTAAAACAAACCTGGAATTCATTCTAGTATACAAATGTGGATGGTTGGAGTTATGAACTAGCCTCTTGGGTCATCTCTACGAAAACTACACTAATAGAAGCACTGCCACAAATTTTGAGTGCAATGGCCATTTTGCTAAAAACAATCAGTTTTTGAAGTTTTCCGAAATAGAAGTGTTTTTGTTTCTCTAAAAGGAGAGAAGGAGAAGTTAGAAGCAAAAGAAAATTACATCACGAAAAATTGTCTAAAATATCCAAAACTAACTTAAGACTTTTTTGCTTCCAGAAATCAAAAAACAACTCCTAGAATAACATCCAAACAGATTATCCCATCACCCTTCAAATTAACCATAAAGTCTTAGACTCAAAAATCAAAATCTACTAGGTGACCCTAAATTCTCAAAGCAACCTAAAATCTGGTCAAAACTTGAACATTTGTTTACGAAAAATGGGTCATTTGTCCAAAAAAATTTAAAACACGGTTCAAATGGACGAGAAAAAAATTTTATGGGTGAAATGAACAAAAAAAAATAGCAAGGATGAAACTGGATTCATCCTTGCTTAAACTTAAAAAATAGTAAGAATGAAACTGGATGCATCCTGTATAAAATTTAAATAAGAAAAAATATTTGAAAATGGACAGGATGAAACTGGTTACATCCTGCCTATTTTAAAAATTTTGTCCATTTAAACAGTATCTAAATCTGACTGTCCTTTTCACCCAGGAAATTTTGATTTTGGTCTTTTTAACCAATTTTGTGATTTGTTTATTCGTTAGTAGTAAAAATCTTGAAATCAAGAGAAACCTTGTATTTTTGGGCTGGGGTACAAAGAGCAGCCCAAGCTCAATGTCACTGTCCATACATTATCAAAAGTTTTCACCCCCATTTAATGAGAGCACTCTTTTTACCACTATCCAAGATAAATCAATCTATCAGCAATTTCTCCATTTCTCATATCCCTAAAATTCATTGTATTTTCCACTAAACCAAGATGCCCTAGTTTCTCCTCCTGAAATGGAAATCAACAAGATTTGAAGACTTCTCTTAATCTTTTCCCACAGGAATGAGATTGAACAATACCATATCAATTATGGCTATGGCAAAGGTTTTAACTTGTAACTAATAATGGTGATACATGATTCTTAAACGGGTTTAACTACTGTGGATATATGGCTATCGGCGAGGACTTTGCTCTGTACAGATGTTGTAGATATGTTCTTCAATAACGAGTACTTCCTGATGCGAGAGATACCCTGCATATCGGTCAAATAGTTGTTAAGAGTCACTAACAGCACTAATGATACACAAAGATACAAGCTCATACATTAGTAGGATTCGGAAAAAAAATTAAAAAAATAAATAAACAAGGACTACAAAGTTTTACCATGCATGACGACACCTAGCAGCTTCTTGACGAACTGCCCTCTTTGGATCATCAAGAGCACTTGTAATTGCTTGTATTACCTGAACAGAATGTCATTGTATTATACATTTGGGCGATAGAAAATTACCATATTACAAGTCTCAAGCAGTAATCATATCAACCTGTGGTCTCATGGGATAAATCCTTGTGTGGGGGAGCCCTGACATGGCAACAAGACATTGAATTGCTGTCTCCCTAACAAGCTGCAACATGTCCAAGAGTGTAGAGTGTAGAGTAGTTAGATTTTTGTCCAAAAAGAAAATGGAAAAATGCAGGATATGTGTAGAAAAGCAAATTGCAAAAAGCAAGACTACTTCGAAAATATAGGTTATGGATTGGATTTATAGATCCACGGCAAGTTATACCATCATAGGGCGGAATGGAATTAGTCCAATAAGACGATTTATAATGATGGATGCATTCTCTGTTACGGCTTCTTGCCCTGCGTAAGGAACAACAAGAACAAACAATGCGCTTATCATTATGCAAAATGAATACCAGCTGATTGAAATACTCATGAAACTCTACAACTGATTAGCTTTTATGATACAAATTAAACAATCAAGACACATAGGATACACACACAAAACACAATAATCTCACCATTTTCATCCATTATAATCCCTGATAAGACGAGCAAGAGACTGTACATCAGATCTTTATCTCGATCATCCAAGCTCAACAAGGACAAACTATCCAGCAATGCAGAAATGACCTGACATGAAAAAAAAATGATAAGTTCAGAATGATTATAAAAAATTACACTGCTTACAAAATCACAATCAAAAATTTCGAAGTTTCTGAAGCTAACCCTCTTTGAATCCGTCACAACAGCAGAAATTGGAGTATTAGAAATTACATGTCCAAAAGCCCTATATAACATGGATCTGGCATTTACAGATAGCAGTGTTAGTATATACAAACAGACTATAAAAATACGCAAGTTCAAGAAGAGTTGAAAACTGTAAGTGAATACAAAATTCATAGCTAGAGACAGAACTGATCAATTATCAAAAGTGAAAAGGAGCATCTGAAGATAAGAACTCAGCTTGTGTACCTTGTAGTTGATGAATGGGAATCCTTTATTGAAGAAAGTAGAATTGGCGTCATAGTTGAAAAGAAATGTTGCTTATAAAGTAGTCTGATGGTTGCATGAAACTGTTTATTTAAACAAGCACGAGAATCGCTTATAAGAACATCAAATGCACTAACTGCAGACCTAATCAGAACAAGATTCGTATCATCTTCTTTGCAACCTCCCAACAGCTCCTGTTTCAACGGCAAGGAGCTTTGATTGCCAGTTGAAAGTAAGCATCTCAATAGAATCATTACAATTTCCTTTAGTTTCTGATGCCCACGCATTAGCAAACCTTTTCCAATCCATGCTAATCCAACTATAGCATTGGCTTGGATTCCTATACAACTGTCGTCAACGTCAGAGCATAAATCCAAAAGATCCGTGTCACCATTATCCATGGGGGTGTCTTCTAAGAGGTAACTACTCAAGGCACTTTGCAAACCGTTATTGAAGATTATGTCCAACGCTTCTTCCAAAGTACATGCATTTGAGACTCCCATATTGCTGATATTTACGCCCAATTTATTGATTATAGAACCTACTGCTTGAGCTGATGGAACATGTCCTCTAAGAAGCATGATCGTGAAGAACTTCAATATTTCTCTCACACTGGTGATAGGGGTCTTGGGACGAAGTGCTATAATAACTGATGCAAACAGTGAGATAACCAATTCATCTCTACATGGAAGACCATAGACAGTTGCAGAAGACTGTAACACTTTGTTAGGTTCAGAAATGATCTCCTTCAATGGGAAAGATGTGCTTGACTCAAGTACGCTACAAGCTTTCTGAACAATCAAACCCTGAGTTTCCTCTGAACAATCTGCAACAGCCAGCTTCATAGCTGTCATCATTTCACCAAGAAGCTCCTAAAAATTAAAAGATTTTAGATAGTTCTTTAGTATCACATGTCATAATCTTATGTCACTAATTCAAATTTCGAACTAAAACCAGAAGCTAAGACTTCAGATATGCGTTTGGCTCATCAACCAGCCTTTGGAACATGATACAGAACAACTTACTTTTCCTTGGTCACCAATGTTGAAACTCTTGTTGCTTTCTACTTGATTCCATATTCCAAAAGCAAAACGAAAAGCAACCTTCTCAACATCACCACTTGTATGGAACCTGGTTAGCAAACTACGCATTAAAACAGCAGAACAATGGTTGATGCCAGGGACCAAGCTACCATTTTTCCTATTTCCCCTCTTATGTTGAGCTTCTCAGTTTTTCCTAATAAAAGATTAGTAACAAAAGGATTTTGCGGTACATACCATGAGAGCACCTTATTGGAGTAGCATTCCAGCAGGGGACCCACAATCGCAGCTGATTGCAGATTTCCTTCCACCTGCAAAGAAATGTAAAATGAGAAACTAAAGGAACAATAAGATGAAAGAGATGCAATCAGGACCATCAAATGTGAAGAAAGGAATAATTGGATGCCAGTATACAGAAAAGATATCATAAGTGATCCTCATGGCTTAAGTTAAAAGTTGTGATCTGTCTGGTCACCAACCATTAGTCTCCCTCTAGCACTCATTGTCATGATGACTTATCTTATGTCATCCATTTACTCTAGCAAAGATATTGAGTTTCCAAATGTCAAAACGAGAGGAAAAAAAAAAAACTCCAAAGATAAGAAAATAAAGCAAGATGTGAAGTCAGATAAGGGAAGCCATGTATACGTACAAATGCAGAAAAGAGATTCTTTGAAATAGCTTCTTCCAAGACTTCAGACACCCTAAGCATAAAACCTTTCCCAGCTGCACCAATGACAGAAATAGCCTCTAGTTGCAGTGGAAGTGGCATACTTGACTCACTAACAGAAATCAGCGAAACAACCTTTTCCACTACAATAGCCATATAGATATTTGCCTTCTCAGAATCATGTGATTGTTCAATAAATATGCCAACTTCCCTTAATGCATTTAAGGCAAGTCTCCAGAGAAATGTGTCTTCACGACTATCACCGATAACTGATACAAGGATCGCCAGAATTCTTTCAAATATCAACTTTGATATAGGTAATGAACATCCTGGAAATGTAGCCAGAGTCTGCATACCCTTTACTGAAGATAATGACAAAGGATTAGTATAAGAACTGATTCATGTACTGATGAATATGTAAATAAATTATGAATCTCCTGAATAAAATATGCTGTTATCAAAGAGAAAGAACTAGAAGAGATGCTAGTAATTTTTAACAGCTCTGACATGACAAGGGAGGTAAAATAAAATTTCCAGGGTCCATGAGGTAATTGAAATTGTCACTATATCTTAGAGCATCACAATTCATTAGGAATAGAAGTGACAACATTAACTTTTTGCCCGTTCCCACAAAGAATAAAAAGAACCAAAAATATCCACAATAACTGCACTGCTGCAGCAATTTATCTCAGGATGACCATATGCAATGAGCAAGTGCAGGAACACTGTTATTCATGACCATATTAAGTTGATTAGTTAAAACTTTTCCAGGTAAGTCAAAAAGGACATAGCACGAGTAAATGGAATTATATACCTCCATAGTGAATACAAGCTTCGCTAGTGTTTCCATTCGAACTTGTTACCAGAATAGAATGTAGGACATTGGTTAATGAACCTGAATATTCTTTAAGCAAGCAACACCAAGGGTCTTCTTCTGAAACAGGCTGGGGAGCACATTCTTCAGATCCAATTATCAAACATCTGCAAGCAATAAGAAGCTCAACGCACAGGTAAAGGGCTCCAAAATTCAGTTCTTCAGAAAATCCAGTAGTGTCATCTGAAGTGAAACCCCTAGATGAATTTTCAGTAGAGAGCCCAAGGATATCCACCAATCTAGGAAAGAAGTTTTGGAAGACCTTATTACAACAAGAAGTGGAGACTTTCACTGAAGTAGAGAGAATACATCCAAGTGCATGTAGTTTCTGTTTGCTTTCCTTCGACATGTTATTGTAACTCTTACTGCTTATAATAGAACTGAGAATCATATCTATCTCCTTATCTCCGAAAATCAATCCCAGAACAGAAGCATCATCTTGGAAGACGAAATTTTGCAAACAAATTTGAGCTTCCTTTGCAATTTCGTTCTCATCAATCTTCTTGCCATCTACCTCTGAAAGCCCTGAAAATATAGGCTCCTCCGGGGATGAAGCAAAAATTGCTGCTTTCAAAGACGACCAAATAGCTGTGCTGTGTTTTCCCATTCTATCAGTCCCGTACTTCACTATGCAGTTGCTTAAATACCTTAGAGAATCGACCTGTGCATTGCAGCAAGTATTGGTCAGCACCTTCCAGCAGCCTGAAGTTCATACACATTTCTAACATAACTTTGAGGTGAACCTTTCATAATGAAAGGATCCAAGTTTATTTAATTTCATCATACCTTTGCTGAAGGGAGAGAAGAAGAAAGCTTATCAAGAAGCATGGGAATGGCAAATGGTTCATATAGAGGAGTTGAAGAGAATGCAAGCTGCACAAGTGGTTCCCGTTAGAATTCGCACAGGTAGAGTCTACAAACATAATATAAGGACTGCATGATTTAGTGGAACATATTCAGAAACGTGTTTAATCTTTTCTTTTTGCTGGAACATTCAGAAACAAGTAAGAAAGAGCAGTGCATCTAAATAAGCACATTCTGAATAGCAACGGATATTAGCAAGAGAAGACTTTCGTACTTTTTCAATGTGAGTTGTAACTTCTGCAGCTTAAAGTTGAATGATATTTTTAGTCTATCTAGAGTTTGAGTGAACTTTTCCAGTTTCAGAAAGTTTCCATAAGACTGTAGGAGTTCTAAAGAAGTGAAATATAAGTTACAGTGATGCAGTAGTTATCATAAGACTATAAAGGGACATCGAAATGATTATTTTAACATTTATTAAAGCTTACAACTTAGTACATTAACTACTATTGACAGTTTCAACTGCAATATTTAAAATATTTCTCAGGTTTTTGGTTTTCGGCGTTATCAAAACACGGTCAAATGTGAACAGGTATTCTTGTTGAATGCTTGTAACTTGTAAGGTAAACAAACTCTAAACAGAAACTAATGTTTCTCTTAAACACGTTGCACTCAGGGCCTAAATATCACAAAAACAAACGAAGACAGCATTTATGTTCATTATATAGCATAGGTAAACTATCAATACCTATATAATCAACTAATGTCCTCACGCATATAAAAGTAATCACGTACCATTAGAGCTCTTGCCAGATCATCCCTTGTAATATCAAATTCGTTGCTATTGGGCTGCGTGAAAGAAATTTAAATATATAATCAAAACCGAGCCAAAGTGTAACAGAGACTATAAACAGGAAGTTGTCCCGAATATTCTTCTTACACAAACCAGCAAAAAATATAGCTTATGTTTGTATGATATGTTTGCCACGAATAACCAAAAAAAACAGCAAAAAATATGATTGTATGATATAAGTTTCTCAAGGACATGTTTTGATGTCAATTATATGTTTGACATACTACTAGACAGACATTAATACATCAAAAAAATTGAACAGAAGTACTAACATTAAAGCTAGTACAAACTTATTTGCATCTAGAGTTGTGTATCAATGTATCATGCTAACTTATAAGTTATTTCAACTAAATTACAGTAGATTTACTAACAAAAAAAAAAAATTCATAGCTCAAAATGTCTGGCACCCTTTATTTTCAGTAGAAGATGACGGACTTGATGCAATAGAAAGATAAAGAAGTTGGTTGACTACATGACATGTAAATTTCATTATTCTTACATGAGTGAAATGGATAGGGAAGTAACGTCCCAAGATTTCGAAAAGTTCCTCAGCATAACCTGCTAGTGGACCAGATGGATCTGGAAATAGTTGGGGCAGAATTTCCACAAGATGAAATGTAATCATTAAGCAATGAGGATCCATTTCTTCGTCAATCGCTTCGCATATACTATAAACAAGATCATCCCCCTACATTAAAAACGAAAATAAAATGTAGCAAAGTGAGATTTTTGCGGTTCAGAGTATTCAAGATATGATGACTAGAGGAAAGATCAAACTAGTACCAATGCCGCGACTGTTGCAGGGTAGCGTTCAAAAAGGCACTCAAGAATCTCAAAGCACAGCTGCAATAACATTGTACTATAAAAAATCAAATACAAATATCAACTTCTGTACAGAAGTAGAGAGAACTAAGAAAGCTTAAGTAATACTGATGTACATGACATATATTCTCTCACCTTACGGTCATTCTTTCCTAAAGATCGAACTTGTATGTTCTTCAAAAAAGACTGAGCAAGTGCTTTAGCATCACTGTCAATGACCACACCAACATTTCCTTTTCTCCTCAAAAGTGCCAGGCAACCAACCAGTGCACCATGTAGAGCTTGCCAATCTGCCTGGACAATTCAACCATTCCAACACATGACAACATATGAGAAGAGAAGAAATAAAAAACACAAAATATATTACAAAACAAACTCATGTCTCAACACAAACACCACTATCGACTTACCAATCTATCTGTGAAAAATCCTATCAAGCTATGTATCGTCCCATGGTCTAATTTCTTCGTTGCAAGACATTTAAGAATCTCTGCTATAAGAAGAATGCCTGGAAAATATACAAATTAGTAAAACACCTCGACTTCTAAACCTAAAAAAAGTACCAATTCAAAATCCCTACAAAGGCAATAGCAGTATTTACCTCTTGTTCGAAGAACATTATCTGTAGTTGTCAAATACATCGCCATTTCTTTAACCTATAAAATTACATATCAAAATTTTCAAAAACCCAATAAAAACCTTCATATTCTCAAACAAAATGTATATAATTCACCAAAAAATCTTTGGAAAAAAAGACACAAAAATTGACATACCAATGCTTCTATGGTAACGAGATCATTCTTAATAAGTGTAGCAATAGCATCTAGACTTGCATTCTGCAGACAAATAACAAGTAATCTCATAAATTACATGAATTAAATTTGGGTAATTTTCTTAAATCCTTAAACAGTTAAACCCTAGCTTAACAATTATTAGGGTAAGTGATTTTACCCTAAAGAGAAAGAGAAACAAGAAGTTTGTATGTACCTGTTGAGTAAGAGGACGAGTTGAATCGACAAACGATTCAATGTGAGGAACCCAAGAAGTCGCCATTGGAGAGCGGAGAGCAGAGAATTTCTTTGTTAAGGGTTTTAGCCTTTTTGGGGTTTTAAGATGCCGCGAAAAGATTTCTAGAGATGGGAACGTTTGTAAGGTGTTTAATGATGCAGTTTTGTTAAAATGAAATTACTTGATCTAACGGTTTTGCTCACTTTGATTGGTTTTTCTTTTACTCCCTCTGTTTCAAAAAGACCGTCCTCTATTCCATTTAAGTCTGTTTCAAAATTATGTCCAGTTTCTGTTTATAGTCTTATTTTTCGAATGAACTCTCTAATATACCCTTAAGTTTTTATATTTATAAAAAAAGAATTAAATAGGACCCAATCTAACATATTAAGGAAAATTATGTAATTAAGGAAATAAATATATCTTTCACTCCTTGTTGTGTTTCCTATTTATAATCCCATAACAATTTTTGGTAGTTTTTATTACTAACAGCTTTATTGCAATAAATTAGACAAGTAATTAAGGGCAGGCATGTAAACTACTATGTCTCCTTAATATCCTTACCATTTAGGGTTTTTGTTTTTTTTTCTTTTGTAGAAAGTAATAGCTACACGCCTGAGTTTGTTTCTTTTTTATGCAAAAACATTTTTATTAATGAATCAAGAGGTTACACTTCTATTATAAAAATGAAGAACCCTTGGCTATTGGAAGGATTTGAGATATACACATGTGGGTTGAAAAAATAAACTTATAATAGTAAATCAAAACATGTGCTAGATTCTTTCTCAATCATATTGATAACATAAAATTGAAGAAATTACGTGGATAAAAAGATTTCACACCAACTATGCTAAGTAGTGCCATGAATAGGCGTTCTCACATCTAGTGTTACTCAAGTAATTTGGAGTTTTAAAGAGCATAGTCATATTGATATTTGTATCTACATAAATTCAACTAACCTTAGAAGAAAAATTATTAGTTTCGAGGTAGAGTGACACAAACTTACATACGCCTTCGATGTATACAACACACATTGGGTTTAATCGGCCTTGAGATTAAACAAATACCCAACATTAGTCAAATAATGTCTACAAATACGGTATCGAAACAAAGTGCTAACGGGAAAAATGAGAGACTAACATCGGTTCTACAAAGAAAATACCCTATATGTATCAAAGTTTGTTAACCAAACATGTATTCAAATTAAAAAAGTCATCAACTTAACACAAAATATAAAAGAACCCAAGTTAAATCAATGCTTGCATAAACAAAACTTATAAAGAGAATTTTGTAATTATTAAATACCTTTAAAATCACTATTATAGATTTAATTGCATGCCTACATATGATGGAGCACGAAATCACCAGTTAATGCAGTAGAAATTTCCATTGGATATGTAGCAATTCGGAAAGTTTGCCTTTGGTGGTAATACGTTCCATCTAAGTGTTGTTCGATTGATTATTTTTTTTTTAGAAGGTTTCGGTTTTCATTGGAGCAAGCGAGAGGCGTTCATTATATTCATTATCATTGGAAATCCAAGACCAACTCGCCCTACCTTACGAGGATCTCAATACAACCTTAGATTTATCTATTGGACGGAGAAACCTTGATACTAAATATGTAGTTTTAGTGTTATTTATTATATAACAGTGACATCCAAATGTTTTTTCTTCTTTGATTTTCATGTACTTTTAGCAGAGTTTATATTAGCATTAAGGCAGATCAACCACATTTCTAATTTATAGTGTTATCCTTTTGTAGCGACACATAATTAACATAGTCAATTCTACTCATCAAAGCCATGCCGCGATTACCACAAACCACGAGATATCACTTCTTTCTCCACCACCACCATTTTCCATCCCTCGTAGAATAGTGGCGCACTTATAACTTTTAATCCCACACGTCATGTTATAAAGTTTAGATTTAACAAACTTAGGTCGTCAATTAATTTATTCAACTATATGTTTTTGTTAATACTGAAAATCGTAATGTCTGACGGTTCTGCAATGATAGCTTGAGTGGTACCAAAAACAACCATTTTGTCTTATATGATGTTGGTATCATCCCAAAGTATTTGTTATCACTGCTTTTTTGATCGTGTCAAAAACAACCAACTATACTTTTCACAATACAATGTTACCCGATCATGTAAAAAATATATATTATTTTGATTCAAAAAAGAAAAAACTAATACCATAGCCAATTAAAACCATCAGGCGCACATATTTCTTCCACCAAAACTAATGTTACTGCTCACCACTTTAGCTAACACATTCCATAGCTTACCACTTACTTCTTCCTCACTGCCACCACCACCACTAATATCTATTGAAATAATTTTTGTCAAAATTATTACTTATTGATGGAGATATGTATTAATATTAATTAAGGGATATTTATGATGTAAAATTAATAAATCATTTATCATGAGAAATTAATGAGACATCAATTAATAAAACACTTATACTAATTAATATTTAAGTTGAACAAACCATAACCATAGATTTATCTTCTCTCTAGACAAATCACTTATACTAATTAATAAAACACTTATCTAATTAATATTTAAGTTGAACAAACAACCACTGTTGATTTATCTTTTTTATCAATTCCAACCAAGGTGGAACAATGGTTAGAGGCCACTCTTATGACCGATAGGTCATGGGTTCGATCCTCCCAGTTATAATTTTTTGAAATTCAATATCTTGACTTGAGTATTCATTTTTAATTCATAATATTGGAATGAGCACCACGTGTGCGACTTGTAAAGGTGTGGCGCGAGGAGGACCACGGCCTTTGATTCTCTTGCCCGAGGATAAATCGACGACCACTGCCTCAGATAGGCAAAGTTAGCTAAAGCTGTGCTTTATACTATTGATTT